>JAJIZL010035960.1:18609-38454 GCA_023969395.1 Amblyomma maculatum | reverse complement strand
GCCTGCGGTCAGTACTCGAAGCCCTTCGATCCGCTAACTTGACACTTAAGCCACAGAAATGCCACTTTGGCTACCGAGAGCTTAAATTTCTCGGCCATGTCGTCAGCGCCGCCGGCGTGAAGCCCGACCCTGACAAGATTGCTGCTGTTGCGGAATTTCCGATTCCATGTGACAAGAAAGCTGTTCGCCGATTTCTCGGCTTGTGCAGTTATTACCGGCGTTTTATCGATAACTTCGCTGATCTCGCTGAACCGCTGACTCAGCTCACCCGGGGAGACACCCCTTTTGTTTGGACTCACGAACAAGAAGCTGCTTTTGCCGAGCTGCGTCTCCGTGTCCAATCGCCGCCGGTTCTAGCTCATTTCGATGAGCACGGTGAGACAGAAATCTACACCGACGCCAGTAACATTGGCCTTGGGGCGGTTCTCGTGCACGTCAAGAGGGTATGGAACGAGTCGTCGCCTATGCCAGCCGTACTTTATCCCGCGCCGAGAAGAACTATTCAACTACTGATAAGGAATGCCTCGCCATTATTTGGGCTGCTGCGAAATTTCGCCCCTACCTTTATGGTCGCCCATTTAAAGTTTTCACTGACCACCATTCTTTGTGTTGGCTGGCCAACCTGCGTGACCCATGCGGCCGCCTGGCGCGATGGAGCCTTCGCCTACAGGAGTTCGATCTCACTATTGTTTATAAGTCCGGACATAAGCATAAAGATGCCGACACGCTCTCCCGCGCGCCTGTCGAGCTCGCTCCACGAGACACGGATGACGCTGGCAGTTTCCTCGGAGCTGTTGATGCTTCAGATATGTCACATCAGCAGCGTGCAGATCCAGATTTACGAGCACAGATTGATTATTTTGAAGGTCAGCCAGACACCATACCTAAGTGCTTTTCTCGGAGCCTCTCAACTTTCTGCCTGAGAGGTGGTGTGCTTTATAAGCAGAACTCTAGATCCGAGTCAAGAACCTACCTCCTCGTGGTACCCACAGCTCTGAGAGAGGAAATCCTTTCCGCGTGCCACGATGAACCAACATCTGGCCACTTGGGCTATTCTCGCACACTTGCTAGGATACGACAGACATTCTACTGGCCCAACCTTGCCACTGTTGTTAAGCGCTATGCCAAGAGCTGTCGGCAATGTCAGCGTCGGAAGGTTCCGCAATCAAAGCCTGCGGGCCTCCTCATGCCCATAATACCACCACGAGCACCATTTGATCAAGTCGGCATGGACCTTCTCGGTCCTTTCCCTCGGTCCTCTGGTGGCAACCGTTGGATAATCATCGCCACAGACTATCTGACTCGCTATGCCGAGACCAAAGCGTTACCTAGTGGTACCGCGTCTGAAGTTGCCCATTTCTTTGTACACCAGATCTTACTACGGCACGGTGCTCCTACCTGTATTATTACTGATAGAGGGACTGCCTTTACTTCAAAAATGATGGCCGAAGTCTTTCATCTCAGTGGTACGGCGCATCGAAAAGCTACTGCTTACCATCCGCAGACCAATGGGCTGACGGAAAGGCTTAATAAGACCATCGCGGATATGCTGGCGATGTACGTCGACGCCCAGCACAAGACTTGGGATGCGATCGTACCATATGTGACGTTCGCATACAATACGGCAGTCCAAGAGACTACACGTTTCACGCCGTTTCGCCTCGTTTACGGCAGGGAGGTTCGGACGATGCTGGACGCAATGCTCCCTTACCAAACAGATACCGAACTTTGTTCTGACGCCGAGCAGTTTGCCCAAGATGCTGAGCAAGCACGCCAACTAGCACGCGTCCACATCACCCAGCAACAGGGCAGGGATTCACGCCGGTACAACCTCCGCCACAGACAAGCTTCCTACAACACCGGGGACCAGGTGTGGGTGTGGACTCCTGTTCGACGCCGCGGCCTTTCAGACAAGCTAATTTGCCGCTACTTCGGACCGTATAAAATCGTGCGACGCATCAGTAACGTCAATTACGAGGTGCTCCCGTATGGATCAGAGCACACAGGCCGTCGGCTACCTCGTCCAGAGACAGTTCATGTCTTGCGATTGAAGCAGTACTTTGCACGGTGACTGACAAACTACATCTACAAACTTTTTTTTTTTGAGGGGGGGAGGTTGCTTTTGTACGCTTGTGTGCACGTGTAACTGTGTGCCTTACGCTTAAGGAGGGAGGAATGCCAGGGGGCGCTCGGAGTGAAAGACGACGTTGAAGTGAATCGGCTCCGGACTCGCAGGACGTACCTAAACCTTGGACCGTGTAATTCTACCTGTACCGGCTCTGTTAACCTAGCCCCAGTCGCCAACACCGTGACAATATCAATTCTGAACGACACAAATATTTTTCGTGACTCTGTGAGCTCCTTAACATAATTTTTACCCTCAACCTAGAGGTCATCAAGCAATCAATCATAAATTAAAACAAAGAACGAAAGTTCCACGCCAATGCCCGCCGTTATTGTCTGCACGCTTCTAATAGTCGTTCTGCTTTTCGGAGTTCGTAAAGAGTTCGTAAAACCATTTCTTTTCGTACAACTATTCCGGGCCCGCCCAAGAAAGCGTCTTGGATGCCTATGAACGCTCTTTTTTTGTGTGTGGTCCGCAGACGAACAGCCGCTAATCCTTCTTAGTTTTATTAAAATGCCCCGCTTTGAACGAAACTGCCAATAATATATACTAATTTATCTTGCTTTGAAGCCCAGGTCTATGCGAAATTCGTCCCTGTATTGCATTATAGTATGCTCACATGCACTTGTATTGATTGTCCATAGTGTTGACAAAGCAGAGAGTCAAAAGTCTGGAATGAAAGTTTGTTTATGTTGGACAGCTCGAGCTCCTTCAGAAACTGCTCACATGACTGCTTCTGGCGTTTTATATAGAGCTGTAGAGCAAAGGAACGATATTCGGAGTTTTTTTATTATGTTTAAAAGTCCTGCAGCCTTATCACGTTGCTTCTGCTTTTTGTTTGTTTGTTTTTTTTTTTGCCCCCAATTTTCAATTCATTCACAATTTTTTCAGTCACAATATCCATACGCCGAATACTGGTAACAAGAATTACTTCTGTGGAACTAAATAAACGACAGCTAGTTTTAAGTTTTGCTATCATTCTTAGCGACCATGAATACTGAAGTAAAGCACCTCAGCGCAACCTTTCGCCGAGTGCTGTATCTTCTCAAAGCGACCGTCTATCGACTAAAACATACAAAAAAAAGTTCATCAGGTAAAATGGACTTTAGCACAAAATACTATTTTGGCGAAGATAACTTAGAAGCACTGCATGCGCGCCCATGTTGCACCTGAAAGAGGAACCTGAAATCCCGGGCGGGCAAACTGTGGTGCTATTGCTACCAATCCAGGTGTTGAAATGAAAGGGTTCAACTTGCAACGCATGCTGATTCAAGGGCAAAGAGAGTAAACAGTAAACCTGTTCTAGAACACACGATTTGGATTATTGAAACAAGAGTTATGCTAAAATAGAAATACAAATACTGTGGAAGCTTCTGCAGACATATATAGGCGTTTCAACGAAGTTTAATCAAAATCAGGAAAAGAAAAGCCAGATGTCAGATAAAAGTTTTCATGAAAGGGGGGGTAATTTAAACATAGCAGACGACGGGTCAAAGACAGAAGAGACGAACACGGCGCTGAACTTACAACTTACAGTGGTAAATTGAGCGCCGTGTTTGTTTCTTCCATCATTGCCCCGTCGTCTGCGCCGTTTATACTACTTCTCGTTATGAATCACCAACAACTAATCCAATCTGCCGTTCTTCTAGAGTTTTTTTTTTTTTCTTGTTGTTTTTGAGCCGCTGTCGCTTGGCTTGATTTGATTCGGTTTATGCGGTTTAACGCCCCAAAGCGACTCATTCTATGAGAGATGCCGTACTGGAGAGTTCCGAATCAATGTCGACGACTCGGAGGTGTTTAATATGCACAGACATTGAACAACAGATGAGCTTTTTCGAATTTTTTGTCATTCGATGTCCCGCCTAGGCCGGCATCTCAGTCAACTAAAGCCCAAGCCATTAAGCCACCCCATAGGGGGATAACTGTCTATTTAGTAAATACCTACGCTACTTTAGGTTTTCGCGTCTTTGAGTTCCCCCCAAGAAAAGTAGTTTTGCGGTTCATTGTGACTTTCAACGGTAGTTACATGGAGCAAGGAGTCCTCTCCTATTAAGGTCACCTAGGATTTCTTACCTGTGAGTGTTGAACGTATGCTAGTTTTTAATTCGGTCGCTTTAGACAGCGTCCTGTGCATCAAATATTGTTCAGTGAGTGTAGATCGCGCGAATCGCTAGCGAACACTCAGCAGAGGAAGTTCAAACCCCGTACTCATTGTAATGCTATTAGGGTTTTGAGTACTTTTGCCGGCCGTTGCAAAAACCTCCTAGGCCAGTCCGTCGTGATCTACTGCGAGTGATATGTGTGGCTATCCCAGAGTAAAGCACAGGTCGCCACGAACATCAATTCCACTATGCACTCTCTTCTATCGCAGTTTGGAGGGTATGGTAGACTCAATGCAACTGTTACTTTTAAGCTGCCTCGAAAATAAGCACAGCTCCCACGCTCTGTATGCACATCGAGCCCTACGCGACACGTTTGAGATATGTTGCCAAACACTTCCTCGGGCTCCTCGCATTCGGGCCGCTTTGTTGGCGGCTTTTTTCTGAGTCTAATATCCTTATGTTATTGCGTCCGTTGGTGCAGTCTTTGTGCTCTGGGTCTGCTATTCGCTTTACCATCGATCCTTTTTGCTGAGATCTCTCGGTGGGGTGGCATGACAAAGCGTTAGGTTACGCTTCTTCCTTTTTCCGCTAGAGCCCTCTGAACAGCTTCGGTCCCAAAGACGTGCGTGTGATTGCTTGGTTGCATAACCGACCTTTCTTCCACTTACACGCTAACTACTCTTGCATGGTTTTTATTTTACGGCCTAGGCGGAGCCTTCAGCCACCGTGCAATGCCAAGAAGGCGCCTCGCTCCTACGAGAAGGCGATATATCATGTGGCGTGTATGGCGAGGTTTGCATACTAATTTCTTTTATTAGTCGGTTAAGTTGTAAGAGCACTGAGTGACTGACACTGATGGCTTGGGGCAGGCGCAGCCAGGCTACAAAATATAGTAATCATATCGAGGATTGAGAGCATGTTATCAGCTACCGTGAGCTGCACGGATTTTTTGTCTGTGCCTCATTTTTTTTTTCGCTCCAACTTTAAGAGGAGGTAACACTGTGCGAGGCTACGCTCTCGTGTATCCTCTTCCTGCGAATTTATCGCGCCGACTTAGGTTGATTCACCGCCACTTTTCAGGTTTTATGATGATTGTCATTATTATTATGAATAATATTTTATGCTGTGCATTAATCTCGCGAAGCTGTGCAGTTTGCATGCTACTTGCAAAATGGCAAGTGGCATGCCCATCAGTGTAGAAATATCAAGATGGGTTTTCCCCACAGCACCCTTTTCTATACCAGGAGCGATATAGCTTGGAGCTTATTGTTTGGTGGACAGCAATAATATAATCATAGCCTCGTGTGCCCTAATAAAACAGGCCGTCAAATTCAAGGTGGGCCTGCAAAGTTTACTTTTCACCAGGAGCGACAGTCTTCTCAGATTACACAAAGCATCCAGTGCCTATAAAATTTGATTAGTCGAGCAGATTTTTGGTGCCACACTGACGAACGGGTGTTTATTGGAATACCCAAATCGCAAAAAAAAAAAAAAAAAATGTTAAATGCACGAAAGCTGGAGATTATAGATGGGTATAGAAATCGTCAAGAGTTCTTATAACAGTCTGCCTCATTAAGTCTAAGCTGTTCGGAGCTCATTGTTACACCTCGCACAAGACATTCATTTCTCTAAATCGACATATGGTCCGTGCATTGAAAAGAGTTGTACGATAGATATAGGCTGCGTGCGAAATTCAGGCTCTAGTTGACTTTATGTGGAGTAGACTGTCCTAACGATGGGCCGCCAAGGTTTTCCTTCTGCGCCTGTCGGGGGCGTGGAAAATGAACAGGAATATAAGAAACATCAGCAGGATGCAGCATAGCACCTTCGCCTATAGATATAAAGGACACTGCATACGATTAGCGCTGAAGGTTATTTCAGTACCAACGTTTCACTTTTAGAGCCAGATTAAAAGTTCGAAGCCTGATTCCACATCGCATGAGAATTATTGCAGCTCTAGGATAGATTACTAGTTTTTTTTTTATCTGTAACTTTTGATGGACTATATCAGGTAAACAGCCACTTTGAATTTAGACTTTACTTTTAGCGACATTTCCTTTCAAAACTACAACTTTGAGTCACAGTCATTACATATGCGGATATCTCGGTATTTTAAATCACACGAACGCAGCGACATAGCGAGCTGCGTCTCAAAAGCTCCGAACGACATTAAAAAGAGCATATCGTCAAACACCCCTTTAACACGCAGTGGGTATACAATCAGGTATTACTTTAGAGAGACACCGCCTCCTGTATAACTTTGTGACCGTATACCAGATATACGTAAGGACTCTCTTCATGCTTGGAGACTAAAGATCCGCTACTGTCCCTTTATGCTACGCTTTCATTACAATTGGCACAGTAATAAGCAAGCGGGGACTCTAGATTCTTGTCAGCTTCCCATCTTCATCTAATACTAAAGCATTCTAAGAAACCGCATGTCATAATGCAGAGAAAGGAATATATTTAGCCCAAAATATCATGTTTTTTTGTTTTTGCCAGCAGCCGCGCAACACTGTACAAGTCTTTCGCAAAATCAGAAAATTGAGCGGTTCAAAAAGCAGCGCATGGAACAGTGCAGTAAAAGGAATTGACACAACCAAGAGAGACATTGCGCAAATTACTTCCTTTCTTTAAAAAGTAATTGGAGTTCTTACAGTCGTGCTCTTTTGTGCCAGACCAATCTGCCTCACTGAAATGACGTTTCCTTCTTCTTTTTGTTTTGACTTTTTTATGTGATAAAAACTTAGTTATGTTAAACTAATCATCTCAACTACGGGGTTTCCAGTAGTCTGGAAATTCACTTACAGCAGCGAACCCAACGAAATATGTATTTTTCAAGCCTATTACGAAAAGGTCCGAAAATAGATTCGGCGCAGACGCTTTGCTGTTTATACGGCTTTGCCTTTCATCTTACTAGACCTAGGGTCTGACCACTGAAACGAAAAAGCTGGAGCAGCGCGAACCACTAATATACTATCACCCAGTGACCACGCGTGAATATGCTTAGCTTCAACGTTCTCTAAAATGCACTTAGGGCACAGGGTTCCCGTTTTTCTACGTGCAATCATTTCATTTCGGAGCACATAACGTACCTTGAAATGAATAACATTGCATAAAAAAAATTCTCTAATAGCGTTTGAGGTCCCATTAATGACGTCCTTCGCTGAAAATCTGCTACCCACGCAGGGAAGGTGAAAAGGAAACTAGAAAACTGCGCTCAGGGAATTCCCCGCGGAGTATTTTGCACAAGGCAGGAAATTTCAGCTGGTTGGTGCAGTTAGTCGGTGCAGGTTTCCAGCAGAAAGATACACATCTCTTTCCCACCCATCGCTGCGCTTAGCAGGCGCACCGAGAACCAGAAACGTTCTGCCGCCCGCTTTTAGGGCGACGAAAGAACGATGTCAAATGAAACTTTCTGCCTAATAAATGTTCAGTATAATGAGAGATGTTTATCATTGCGACATGATTGCACGTGGACAGGGGAATTTCAGAAACTGGCCGACATCGACAACGGACGTACCATGACCTGTAGATCGGGCGCACCTATAGTGGTCGCCAACATCTTGAGAGGAGAGATCGTAGGCTAGCATAAGACTCAGACTTCTCTGTAATTTTTCCCGCTTACGGTGAAGCAACAAACTGACGTTTCGCATGCTGCTTACAGCTTGCATGCAAATGGCACCTACAATATTTCAATTAGGCAAACCACACAGCTGTTCGTTAATGACTGCGACATTGCAACTAGCCCAACTGTCTTCCATGAACACACAGCTGTTACCTAAAATTGGTTTATGAGAACTTTGTTATTTCAAAACACTTTTGGGGATAACTATTTAAGCTCCAGCCAAGACACATATCAACACTAATCCCCGAGTTGTGTTTTCTTCTGTATTACAGCTATAATTATTTATTTTATCATTACTTCAAAACATTTTATTTTTGAATGTCGCGCTGTGGTGTGTCAGTGATTAGGGTGCTGGGCTGCTGAACCCAAGGGCAATCCCGGTTGTTGTGGCCTCTTGAATGGGTAAAAAACAAGGCGCCCGTTTACCGTGCAAAGTAATTTTATGGTAAAGAACCCCACGTGGTGAAATTTCTGGACGCCTCCACTACGCAGTCCCTTCTAACCTGATTTGCAGTGGGACGTAAAACCTCATAAAACGAAATAAACTTTTTAAATATGGGTGAATCAGTTTTTGCATAACCCGACAGAAAAAATGTGAAGATATTTAAAACATTCTGACTAAATGAATTGTTTTAGTTGAGTACATGTGCCAGGCATATAATGAAATTTTGCAAAAGATCGCAGTGAACAGTTCGTCGGTTGCAGAAAAAATGTTTCTGGCATTTAAAAAAAAAAGTGGTTTGAGCAATTTCCGATTATAAACTTTGGTAGCAGAATTACAAACCCAAAAGGCAGCTTGAGCTTGGCTGCTTCGGCGCCGTTGCGTTATACTGCGTTATGGAACCGTTCCTGGCATACTCCTCAGATTTTCCTCCTTTCGGGAGAGCCCCTAAAATTTGACCTGTTTATCGAGCTGTTCTTCGTGCCGTTCAGCGCACCATTGCAAAATATATCAGGTGACACATAGTGGGACTTGCTGAAAACGTGATCATATTGTTACGGACGACAAGGAAGAAGCGGGCAGTGGCGCGGGCAGGAGCGCTCGCGCTAGGCCCGCGAACATTCATTAAACGTCATCTACCATCGTCATCGGTCATGTTCTGTCTCATGTCTTCATCGGCTTGCCGCTTCGTAACAATTTTTTATGCACTGGCAGACGAACCAGGAATCCTGGTCGCTCCACCTTTATCGGAGAAAAGAAAGCCGCTTTCAGCTATTGTGAGCGAGCAAAGAAAAAATAAATCCGCTTCAAATTGAGCGCGATTTGTAAATCGAATAGATATAGTTCACATAATTTTGAAATACCTTCAGAAGCTCACACAGAGGAAGCATTTTGAGCACATGTCTTACAGAAACTAGAATTTTCGAAGCATCAATTTTGTCTTCAGTACACCATTACACTCAATGAACTATCCATTCCTGTAATTCAGTATATCAGATTTTTGAACATGTTTCATACTTCCACAATGTGTCTGTACGATTGGTTTTGCACACCTTTACAAGCGAGTCTAAGTACTTGGCAAGATTTTTTTGCGGGGATAAAATGGGGAGATGATGAATTTCGCAGGAGGATCGTCATAGGTGATAAAACATTGATGGTGCAGCATTTCCGCAGGAGACAGAACGCCCGACCGGAAAGTCACTGCAAACCAGTTTAAACAGAGCCTCTAAACATTCCGGATATATCTATGTGCCTGAAAAGTGATGTTAACACTTCTGTAGAAAGAGAAGAGAATTATAGGATGCCGCACGTTCGAAGAAAACGTCTGACGACTTGCAGTCAAAATGAAACCGTGTGACCTCCTCAGTCGAATGTTATCTCTTGCAACACAACACGACAACACGCGTGGGCTAAAGTGTGCGATGGCACCACCGATCAATAATGTTCTGAGATTTCAGTGCTTCACCCCACGCCTGACATCGCTTGTAGCGAATGCATTTTTTTCCCTTCGTAAAAAGGGAAAGAACGAATTCACCTCTGATAAAGAAACGCATCTCTCTCCAGGCGCTGGCAAAATATTTTTTTCTTGGAAATGTCGCGTTTTATAAATTCTGCCAATCTCGATTGAGCGTGGAGGAGAGTACGTCGTGAAGGTGAGTGCTCTCAAGAGTCTGTACAGTCAATAAATATTAAGATAAATCTGAGGTTCTCAATTTACTCGCCCGATATTCTATGAAAATACCACAGGCAGAATTCACAGAGTGAGACAGCTGAGTCTAGCTTGCAGCAACTCCAGAAATATTCATCAGCCCGACACAATAAATTACTTGATGTACGGCTCGATATCTCAAAGGTGCAGTGCCGGTCAGCCAGGAGCGTTGACAACCGAGGCTTGTCTGCGGTTTTTTCGGCCGCAGAGCTCCTTCCGTTGTGGCGTGGAATGGTGCGATAACTGTAGGCGTTGAGGAGGACAAAAACCAACATCAGCCTAGGCCTTTTTTACCGGATCGAAGCTTCTTTTTTTTTCTTTTTTTTTTTCAGTCCTCCGTTATTGGCCTAAATGACGCTATGTCTCCTTGTCTTATTTGATCGAGCGCAACAATAGTTCACACAACATGCCACTTAAAACAAGCTTCAAGAGTGAAAAAAAAAAAAGAAACAAGAAAAAAAAAAAGAAGAGAGAGAATTGAATCGGGACCGAATTGAAAATGCTATATATAAGGATCGGCTTGCCATGTGCAACGAAAGTATGAGAGTGCCGAGAAGCGGAGAATATTTTTAAACGCGGGCTTGTCGTTTCTGCATTGCAGGCGATTTTGGCGATTCATTTAGTGCGAGAAACAATTGGGAAAAAAAAAATAAAACACGCAAGGCTGGTTTCTTACTTCTCTGAGTCCTCCTCATTTTCCTTAAAGAAGGGGTGGGCCCAGTAGTAGTAATTAAACTGCTGTCATTTGGTGGAAATTTCGCAACGTTAGCGCTGACGCGGTGACTGGAGTTATATTCCGTTAATTTTTGTCTCCTGTCAAATGAGACTTCCTCTTTCTTCCTCATGCGAAGACTTGGCACATAGTATGGGGTTGTCGATGTGAAACTTGCTTGCATGTGCCTCAGGCACAATGCCTGGGCAAGTATGACGGATAGAAATGAACTTGGTGGCAGTCATGAAACATTTCGAGTATTGACTCTCTTAGAAAAGAATACATTATTTGCTCACAAATTATGTTTTCAGGAAAGTTTTCAAAGGGTCTAGAAGACTAAACTCTTCTTATATGTGTCAGCGCCATACAGATTCTGCGGAATGGTCAGAAATGGTAATTTTTCCGAAACTTTATTGAGCAGGATTCTTTAAATGTTCATCTCCCTATGTCGCGAATACCCCGTGCTGCCCAACAATACGTGGCTGCTCAAAAATGTCTCAGATTCTGAGGAACTTGCAAGCAATCCAAACTTAACAAGTTTAGCATGCGCTGCCGAAAGCCACATTACCGCATTTAGAACTCGACCTGTTCACTGATGAACATAAGCGGAGATATGAACATTCAACTTCCAGCTAACACTGCTAAAGAATTTTCTGTAATCAGTATGTGGATCTACCCGCAATGTACGCTGCTGTATTAAGGTCTAAGAGTGACAACAAGTTCATCGCGCAATCACGTGTAGATCGTCCTATTCGCCATTAAAGCCACCATTGGCGTCGTTATGTCTCCTTTCAGCATGATTCATCAATTTCCAGAGCTTGTACCTGTCGTGCCGAAACCTGCGATCGTATGTTTTCAATTTTTTTAGACCATCTGGGCACATGAAGGCGCGGTCGGCCTCTAGTTGGCTGTTTCAGGTGAAGTTATCTGGAAGATTTATTTTTAGAAGGTTTCCCAGTTGTTCTCAGTAATGTCGTAGGAGACTCCTGACGGCGGTTGTTGTTTCGGCTTCCGGAGCGCTGACTTTGGACGAATGCATTTTTTTTGTTTGCACCAAAGCCAGCTTGACACCCACTGAGCGAAGATCGTGCACATCTAATACCCTCTTTACACGGGCAGAGTTAACCACGGTTAGCGTAACTGCGGTTACACGAAATCATGGTTAGCCCATTTACACGGCAGACCAAACCATGGTTACACCCCTAACCGCGGTTATCGCAAACCGAGTTTTGCGACCTCGGTTTGCGTCGTTAACCGAAGTTATGGCTGCGTCTGTTGACGGAGGCTGCTCGTCGGCACCCGAGTGCGTGAAGCGTACTAGCGTGTCTGCTTCAGCAGTGTACTCGTTTGCCCGTATTGAATAGCCGGTGTTTACTGTGCAGCCCGGTGTCTTTCGTTACGGCCTACAGCCAAGCGTGTGCGCACTGAAGCCCCGTCCTGTGTCTGCAGTATCGTTTGTGCGGCTTGGTGCTGAGCGCGGAACGTAAAAAAATGCGCGGTCTTAGCTTTATAATGAAAGTGCACAAGTTCGCAACGCTTGCAGTTCGGGATGCTGCGAGCAGGCTGAGGTACGTTACACTTACCGCGGCGGTGAAGCGAGCCAGCGTAGCGAACTACGGCGGGGTGCATAACCCCCTCGTCGATAGGCCTAAATTATTTCTCTTCGAAGCCGCGGCGATCGGCGTTTTGGAACTGATCAACGCTGTCGAAATGGTGTCAGTTCTCAAGAGTGATTCAATCCTGATATTCGGCTCAGTATTCCAGATGCCAATAAATTTAGCATGCTTTGTTCCTGACGTCGACACTAGCGAGCCGCCGTGTCGTTAGCGTACGATCTGCGGGAGGACGGGCCAACGCAGCGGTGTTTCGGTGATCGATGAGGCGCTGCCATCGCGCGGGGCTTCACCGCGTTATTGACGCCTTGTCGGACGGCACTGCAGTCCGGAAACTACATTATAAATAAGATATTTGTAAATGCTGCTACGTTCCGCAGATCACCGCGTCGCTTCAGTTGTACTATATGGGCAATGGCGGCCGTAACCGAGAACGGCGGCGAGCTGTGTAAGCACAGCTAAACGTGATTGGCGGTTAACCGTGGTTAAGTTCCGTGACCTCGGTTAAGCGTAACCGTGGTTAAGCCGGCCGTGTAAGAGGGTATAACGAGCCTGGCGGGGAAGGAGAGCGGCAGATCGAACAAGTCGTGTCCCTCTCATGAATCGGTAGACCTACTCGGAATAGCACGAAGCTCTTCACATGCGTCAGTCAGTGACCTGTCATTTACGTTTGCTTGGTGAGCGCAGGATAGGGGAAATATGTGCGTCCCATCAGCTTTTACTGACGCAAAGCATAATACTTCGCCTGCCCGGACTGGACGTGCGTATTACAAAGCCCGCAATTATGTGCGTATGGAGCATGCAAGATGACGTACCCGGAAGAGAAAGCAGGTGTCCCTTATCTTCTAAAAACAGGACAATGGGGAAATGGGAAGCCCGTTTGCACGATCCCGTACTAACTGAATAGGATTGTAGCTGCTGGGACGAAAACACCGGGCACGCAAGTGATGCCTCTGGAAGTTATGATGGGCGTGACTAGAATGACGCGACCGATGGTCGCAGACCAGTCAGGTTAGTTTTATGCTATTGTTTCTTTTTCTGTGAAAGAGGGGGGGGGGGGGGGGGGGCGGGCGTGTTCGCTGAATGCTGACCGGATTCATACCGCCTAAAACGAAATCTCTGAGAACACAGTCTAGCGTTCGCACTCCCAGATGGTCCCACTTTCAGTCTCTTTTGAAGTTCATGTAGCGTTTACTGCAAGTAAGTTGCACAGGGCCTTATCATTGCCTCTGGCATGTTTTGCCTCGGACAGATATACGTGTGGTTGAAAAGCTCCACTAGCACGAGATCTAAATGCCACACCAACCTCCTGTTAGGGGTGAAGCGGAAGTGAACATCCGCTAAATTTACTGTCGCCATCCTTCCTGTGCACAGAATGCAACTGTTGCTGCTTTTCTTTCCAGAAAGTAGAAAGAGTCTGATGGCTTCTTGAGGCTGATTTCATTAGTTTCGAAATTTGTTTTTGAGTTTTTGGCTGGACGTCGGCTGCTAGCTGTTTGTCCCGACGAGAGTTGACGTATAACTGAGGTAGTCATCAATTCCAGGGAAGAAGCCTCTGTTTTTACTGTGATGAGAAGTAAACTCAGTATTGCCAAAGCCAGGCATCTGAATTTTGCGTGCTGTCTTCCGATGTGATTAATGAGAATGACTTCACTAGTAATTGCAATAGAAACGCACTACGGCAGTTGCCAAAGCAACAACCGAGACACTAGCCCCCAGTTTGAAGCTCGCAGTTCAAAAAAAAAAAAAAAAAAGGAAACTACGCGCATGCATCTGGCAGGTGCTAGCTAGCAGGTGACGAGGTTAGGCATTGTTTAGTTGGCAGGCTAAATCTTTGACGTCAATACTAGACGGATAGATCGAGTTAGAATGAGCTTCCAGCTCGGACGATTTCTCCATATAGAAGGGCGAGATGAGAATCGAACATCGTCAACATGGTGTGCCATCGCTCTGATTGGCTAAACTGATGTGGCCACGAGCAAGAACTTAAAACCAAGCCTTGCTGTAGCTTGGCCTATCAATAATCAATAAATGACCATGACCTCTGGCTTTGCTTCTTATCTTGACTTGATCTTTGATTTAACCTTTCACCTAAAAACAATCAGCTAAACCACCACATCTCAGCAGAATGCCACTGGTTTAACTAGGTTAAGTCTCTCCTACTTTTTTTTCGCTCCTTAGTCAGTCAGTCAAACGTTTAGGGGTTTCCCCCAAGATGGCGTAAAATTTGTAATAAGGGAATAATTACTCACTGGAATCTGCCTAGGCGCAGCCGTACCGTTACAAAAGAAAACTATACAGCTTCGACAAAAACGTCATAGTTAACGAAAAACTAATCCTGGTCTTGGTTTACAAGGAAACAGGAAACGATGTCGCATCTATAGCCTTTTTCCGATGGTCGCTTATGCTCTCTCCAGCCCCTGACCACTTCGCTGAGTCGGTGTCAAACAGCGTGAAAGTGGCATGGCCAAGATTATGAGTGGCGCGTTCACTTTTCCTTAGATATGGCTGCAAATGCCTGAAACGCAGCTACCAAGTTCCCTGCCTGCGCCCCGAATCGGAATGAAAATTTTCAGAAAATTTTGAAGGGCTTCAAAAAGCGTTTCATTTCAAGTTCCTTTTTTTTTTTTCATGAAAAACTGCAAATTAAAAAAGAGACACATGGCTAGATCAGAAAGGGCAAAAAAACAAGCGCACTGGAAAGCACACACAGAATGAAGGAAAGAAGAGGAGAAACACTTGTACTGCCTTTTCTTTTTTTTTTTTTTGTTCCATGTGTGTTTTCCATTGCGCTTGCTTTCTCCCTTCAAAGCTATGTACTCTCTAGCCCAGATACAAGCTTTGTTAGACTAAAGAAGCATGGCTTTATTTGTTCAAAAGCATGAGCATCTATAATACTTTTAAAATTATTAAACCTTTCATAGGCAAACTTAGGCCGTGAGTCGCGTATCCAGTGCATGTGATAAAGGCACAATACTTTCAGCAGTGCCAAAGGCTGCTTGCATATTGTTCATAATGCCCGTGACCAACACCACTATCATCTAAGCCTTCTGCTATGGCCTTGGAAGAACATTGGCAGCACTGTAAATAAATAAATAAATAATCACACACCACAGAGTGACAATTTTGCCTGTTCTGACTGACGAGGAGAATAATAGTTTTGGTGGAGCTACTGTCAGTTCATGAGAACCTCACCGTCATAACTGTCAGGCACTAAGTATTTATCAAGACACTGAGCATTTTTTAACATGTGCACTTCGAGTCGAGCAAAGCTTCAATCAGAAACTATTCAGATACTTAAACTAAGACAGTGTAGATGGCTTGCCGCTCTGGAGTAATATAACCTAGAAAAAAAGGCAACCTACTTGATTTTATTTCATTAATGGGTGCTTTTATACGCCTCTGCGAAGTAGCGAGTCTCTTGTTTGACTCGATGAGATCTCTGATAAACAACCCTGATGATTAGCGTTTGTTTCGCTGACGTAATTAAAATACCTAGATGTCAAGCTGAAATATCTTACATGGCAACAGATGCTTTGCTAAACGCATAGCATTAGGAGATCCATGATCAACCTTACAGCACTTGCACACTGCTTGGTTTTCCAGCCGTTTCACACACTAGGAGTGCTCCTGGACGTTATACCGCGGGCGAACCTTTCTCAATTGTTGATGCCATATACCAGGCTAATCAAATGTCATACAATATAAGTACCTTCTTTTGTTTTCTCCATGAATGTACACAAGGCAGGACTGCGCATTCTTAAGTTCATTTGATGAAAGCACGGATATATCACGCACAATGTTATTGTACAGCCTTTCCAAAAAGAATCAATACAACTACTAATGTCGCCCGAAAGAAGACTTGTATTCGGGAAAAGCATCTTACGTAGGCAGAATTCTTCGTGGTTTCGGGCCGCGTGCATCACGTGACATGTTCAACCGTTTTGTCAAAGCTGAGCCATGAGGTAAAATGTAAAAATTTGCTCGTGATCAGCATGGCGCATTCGTGTGACTTGTCTTCTGCTAACTGTCTCGCAGCACGACCGTCCGAAAGAGGGTGTCTCAAAAGGCAATGATGTAAGCGCTCGACAACTAAGCCGGCCGACCGGGGATCGAAGCTCGAACGCGGCCGCCATATTTCGATGCAGGCGAGACGCAAGACATCGCCTGTCTGGTGTCGGACCTTAATGCACGTTAAAGAATTCCTTGTAATACAAAGTGTCGGGGCGCTCATCTGCAATGTCTATCGTAGTCGATGCAGCTTTGGGAAGTTATAAGCCCCGCAAAAACCTGAAAACAGGCGACGACAATTACTCTGCAGTGCTTAGAGGCGGCATGTTGTAGTGGATATCTAAGCAAAAAAAGTAATAGGCAGATACTGAACGCAAACACTCATGAAACCTTAAAGTCACAGTAGGAACTCGTGGATGGCTTTTCACTTTTTCTGGTGATAAAAACAAACAAAAATGCTCGGTTCTTAACATTTTATTGTCGTTTTTCAAAGGCAAAAAACGTTTTTACCACCTTCACCGGCTTTCGCATCTCTATGCCCGACTGAATTCAATGGACCAGGTTCCATATGAAATGGCGTCCGTCCCAAGTCACGTAATGTCCTTCTGATGTCTGGTCGGAAAAGCCTGCGGTTGGAAAACCTTGAAAAAAAAAAATACAGTGAAAGTATTGGGAGTGAGATTGCGACAGGCGGCAACGTGGTCAGGTGAGTATAGCTGCTTTTGAGCCATGCCACATACAGGCATCCTCGGCACCCTTTTTGGCACCGTGCGTAGCACACACATTAGCTCTCGAGAGTCCAGCGGGTGGTCGCCACGAATTCTTTTCGAGGCCAAGGTTTGACTCATGCGGCTGCCTGGCATTTTTAGAATCAGAGATTTTCGGTGATTGTATCAATCAATAATCTTGGCTGCGACGCGACGTTCTCTGTTTAAGCTCAACCGTATATATTATTATTTTAAAGCTAAATGTTTACTAGCCTAGCAAGGACGAGCAAACTCAGCTTCGAGAAACCAGTCTTGCACAAGCACGTGCACTGCAGCGCCTCGAGCTGGAGGCGCTCGCTTCGTCTTCTGCTGCTCTCTTCTACTTCGCACACCTGCCGCTGCTACTTCTTCTTCGTGCACCTGGCAGACTTTATTTTTACGGGTACATACCTCCACAAATATGCAGCATTGCCTCGCACAGTGCTACACAGCCTTCCAGTTCCCGGCCTACCCTTTCTCTTAACTTCTACTGCTGCCCATCTGGCTCACTTCCTGGCACCTGCAACTTCAAAATTCCTTCGACACGTTCGATTCGTCTAGACCCTTTAGTGCTGCCCTTTCCGTTCGCAGACAGGCAGAGTAGTCATGCGCTGGAACCAGTGCTTTGGCTGCGTTTCCTTGACGTTCGCAGGCTGTCATTGAGGAGTTAAACCAGATCAAACCATGTCTGACCATAATTACTTGAGATTCCACTCTAGATTCAGGTTTATGCTAGTCTAACCTGGCCTAGCAGTACAGAAAAACCAAGCATAAAAAAAATGTTGTTTGCATGGCTGGGCTTAGCCGAGCTAAGCCTTGGTCATGTTTCCCTTTTCAATTATTCTGAAATACTATGCATGTATAAATACTGCACATGGAAAGCCGATACATGCTTTGGATGAATGCCAATAAAGGAAAGGAAACACTTTGCTCCAAGAATTCAGGAATTTAGCGCAAAAATAAAGAACAATGGACGAAGTATGACACATACATAAGACGCTTGACTAGCGCTTATGTGTCTTATGTCGTCTTATGACTACATAAGACACACAAGACTTATCAGTTTGTCCAGACGAAGACAGGTCCACTTGTCGAAACGTTGGCTCGACCTGGGAACTGAGGCCCCCCCCCCCCCCCCCCCTTTACTTTTGTTCAGTTCTCTTTCATATTATGTTGTCATATGTGTGTTATGTCTTCTGTGTCCTTCTTCGTCCATTGTTCCTTCTTTGCCCCGCCGGGGTGGCGCAGTGATTAGGGCGCTCGACTACTGTGTCCAAGGATGCGAAATCAAATCCCGGCCTCGGCGGCCGCTTTTAGGTGGAGGAAAAAGCCAGGCGCCCGTGTGCTGTGCGATGTCAGTGCATGTTACAGAACCCCAGGTGGCCGAAATTTTCGGAGTCCTCCAGTACGGCGTCTCGCATAGCTTGAGTCGCTTTGGGACGTTAAACCCCAGAAACAGAACGATTGTTATTAATTTTTGCGCTAAATTCTTGACTTCATAGATCAGCAACTAGCCCGGCAGTATGCGCTTCTCAAGTTTGCTCCAAATTAATGGTGAGGCATAGCTAACAGGCAACAACCCACAGGAATCGTATAGAAAGTAACAGTGAAATTAATAAAAATGTCATTGTGGAAATAAAGGACTCACAGGCTTTCCACAAGGCCCTTGCGACGAGTTTATGAAAAGAGTTGAATCAGCACCTTACACTAGTGCCCACTTCAAACTCCATTCTATAGCAATCATTCCCATATCCATGCACCACTCTCGCAAGCTGGGCTACCAACTTAACATTTTTAGTGGCCAGTTAGAAAACAAATGTCTTTAATTACGACGTAAGGCAAGTGAGCGGCTGCGGCGGCACCATTTGCACCAGACAGCCACGTACGGTCCTCTTTGGTTCCGTCAGCAGCTAAATTTTCTTAAGGAACTGCGTTTAAAATTCCGAGCGAGAAGTGTCGGAGGTTACCAAGGTTCGCTGCAGAGAGTAGGTATAGCGTCACACTTAAATCGCCTTCCTTGATTCTATTCACCCTAACTTCGTATATCTTATTGTTCGACAGAAGCCAACAAAATAGATCAGTGGTTATGGCGTTTAGCTACTCTGCACTAGGAGATGGTATTAAACCCAGCTGACTGTGGTGGCTGAATTTTGACGGAGGTTTAATGAAAAAAACGCATATGACCTGCGCGGAGATTGTGCATATTAAGATTCCCAGGTGGTCTAAATTAACCGGAACTCCTGCGTTAGAGCTCCTCTTTTTGTTTATTCGTTCATTCCTTGCTTCATCCCTGCCCTCATTTCGTTCTTGTGGTGCAGTATGATAAGTGAAGCCGTTACTCCTCCGTTCTTCTAGTTATGGCCTGTTTTTCTTTTTTTGGTCGAGAGCGCCGACGTGATGCTTTGCGCTGTTCGTCGCGGTTTATATTCTACTTAAAAAAAACGCTAAAACTTTGAACGCATGCTCAAGGGATGGTCGCGGCGTTGCCGATTCCATCAGGTGTTGCCCGAATACGTTTATTCTACTTCATATAATTAAATTATATGACCATATTAAATATTATTCTACCCAGTGAGTGGAATAATGTTTCATGTCGAAGTCTCATTGACGTAAAGAATTGCAGACTTCGCAAACATTGAAAACTCTTAGAGTTTTCGAATGTAACAGCTCCATGCGTGCAATAATTGATGTGGAGGTATTTTATTCTCTGTTAGGCAACACACACACACACACACACACACACACACACACACACACA
>JAJIZL010035960.1:0-18209 GCA_023969395.1 Amblyomma maculatum | reverse complement strand
CACACACACACACACACACACACATATATATATATATTGATCTCAAAGAAAGACATAATTGGAAAAAACGCCCTCCTGATTATGTCCCGAAACCAACAAGAAGGCAGAGCATGAGAGGTGTAGTGTTATCTTAAGTAGTACAATAAGCATGCATGACTTAAAAAAAGCAATTGAATTAAGTGACAAACATGAGAGTGTAAGTGAAGCGCAATAAGGAAACGACGCATATTAATCTAAATTTCCTCCACATGTAAAAGAAAGTCTACGAAAACTTATTTCTGCAAGGCGTGCAGTATCTATAAAATTGGTTAAATGATCACGGCAAAACCCTGTCATGCTACTCATTTACGGCATTAACGTTTATTGAGCGAAACCATACCGTATTTTATATTTCATACTCTGAGCTGTGAAGGTATCATTTCCTTTTTCAATTGCTTATACGTAGTCAATACTCAGAAGCGCACACGGCCTGATGTTCAATTTTTTTCTGCGTAATTAAATTGTTGATACCTCCGCAAATGTTGTAAACTAATTGATGACTTCAGTATTTAGGCATGAATAGTCGGTCTAGGATGGGCTACATATTCTATTCTACCTTTTTGAATACACATATAGCCATTTTAAGCCTGTTAAATTGTCTGGTAATAGGAATACCTTAGTTATGCGAAAATGTCGCGTCGCTTATCTAGTCAAGCGGACACTGCAGTGCTCTAACAATCTTTGTTAGCAACGTAGAATGCTCACTGCGTCAGTGTTGTTAGCGGCTCCATATTCTAACACACAGTAACGAAGGTGGCAGTGCACGATTGTATTTTAGCATATAAGCGAAAATGTGGCGTTCTATGAAATTAAAAACTACTTTGCACGCGTGAAATCGCTACATGACGTTACCAGTTTAGGCAAGAGAGGGAAACATAACGCCAAGAACGCTGTGATTGCAAATTCAGCTGGTGAAAAGCCCTGAAAGAGACGCATCATTATTTGTTCCCTATTTGCGGAAGGTTCGTTAAGGAAAGCGGCTGGAGTGAGGCAAGGCTGCTACCTTCTCCGCATAGACAGGCACAGAGGTTGTCGACCTCTGATGCCGCGTGCGACGCTAAACTAATTGCTGAGCGCGTTCCATACCAAAAACTGCAGAGTGGCTAGAAAACCTGGCTGTTCCACTCAGAGGGCGGCGCCATAGCACGCGAATCTCCACTGTGTGTCCCCAGGGCATAATTGGATTCCAAAGCAAAGTTTTTCATCTGTGAAGATGAAAGTGTTGTAATCTCCCATTAAGAAACCACTGTGAGAGCGGTAATGACTGTTACAAATGAGTTAGTAGGCTGCCACCGTATTTCGGTCCTCTACAAGATAAAACCTGGAAGCTCCTAAAATGATCAGTAGTAGCGTAATGATAGTTATGAGGAATAAGAGGCCTGTTGGCGCCGCGTATAGAAGCATATTGTGTACTAATAGAGTGGAACCCCCATGATGAAAACAGATCTAATTGAGACTTCTTGTTTTTTTTTGTTTTTTTTTTAACGGACACTGTGGTCCAGTCAGTATCTACTATATTAATAAAGGTGCTCCCATTGATTCCAACTCCCCATAATTTAAACCAATGTTCTGTCCTTGTCAGGCTAAAATGGTCCAGATCTATAGAAACAAAAAGCAGGCTTCAGAACTTTACGTTGAAAGAATTGTAATCTTGTCCGAAGCGAGATTTTTCGCCAATCACACGAATTGAAGCTCGATGATACGGTATTGAAGAGTAAAAAAAAGACTACCATGTTTATACACCCAGTCTTCAAAAATAACTAAGCTTGCACACTTAATGCTCACACGCGTAGCGTGCCCTGCGCACAGACAGCAGAAAACGATGCTAGCGCGCGCGGTTTTAGCGCTGCGCAAACCGCGTGCCGCAGCTAAGGCCCGCCTCTAGCTGCTCAGCCGACAGCGAGAGTTCTCCCGGAACGCAAGGTGCAGGCGGGTACTGAAGTGGCATGAGAGGAATCGTTTCCGCATAACGCTTGGCAGTGCACGCAGCTAAGCAGTGTGCCGTCAGCACGTCTTTGCGCTCATGGGACGCTTTGAAGAAGCCGCAGTTAGGTATGCGGTGCAGTGGCGGTTAGCAAAAGGCAGTCACCAGGGGTGAGCGCTGAACACGCAGAACGCCAGGCAAAATAGTCGAGGCAGATTCAACACACATGCTGCTAAGTGAAACAGCGGTTAGAGCTCATTACTCGCTGGCGTGGCTCAGCTACTATAGCACTTTTGTTTGTTTTGCTGAGCACAACTTAGTGGCTTCTATTGTCAGCTGTGTACGCTGAACTTTGTTGGAGGCTTGATACGAAAGAACTTATGAGCAAAGCAGCAGGGAGTGTCTAGATAATAAATATAATCTGGAATTCTACACTACTGCGTCTCCTGGTCTCTAGTTTGGCTAAGCAGCTTATCTAATTATTTTCTGTACTTGTGGGCGTATTACCCTTGTATTGGTCGCTAGCGTGGAATAGCCAAGCTAACCTCAAAAGTACTTGTCGGCCAAAGCAAACTGAGGGTGGTTTTCATCACTCTCAGAATTTAACCTAATATTCTTATCTTTCCTATGCATAAAGAAGTCTTTTAATATGAGAGACATTCAAAAATACTGCAGTGTACACCACACTACATATTTCAAAACGAATAGCTTCGTCCACAGCTGTGCTGTTGATTTATACTTAAAAAGTGTACTGTAGAACATGAGCATAAAATTGCCGCTGCGCGGTAACTTTGAACCGAATGATTTATATACTTTCGCTGCCAAAGTTTAGTTTCGACATTGCACGTGCCACGGTGCTAACGAGCCCTTGAGATATTATAGTTGTTCTTGGGAAGAATTTATTAAAGAATTGATGACTTCCGCATCGTGAACACCTGTCTACCACCGCACGATTCACAAACGAATACCCATTTTTCGAGCATGCCACCCCAAGAGATGCAGAGCGTCAGGCCGGAGGAAAGGTGGCTCTTACGGCATCACCAATGAGCAGCTGACATCACTGAAGATTGAACTACGCACCACTCACTGGCACATGCGGCGGAGGCTCAAATCACGAGGCTTCCTCTGCGGGTCCTTTTATCGAATTTAAAGTCAGGCCAAAACGAAATGTCGGCAATGAATATCTGCGGGATGTCAGAGGGGATGCAGCATGCTTGTCCCCTCCTGCTCGCAGACACACCCACATCCTGCAAACGTTTCCTGCAGAAAGCGCAACGGTAAGCGAATTAGGGGGTTAATTAGTCGGTTCAAAGAACTACGTTATTCGAGCTTTGTACCACCTAATCGTACACTCAGATCACAGTCGCTTTCACAACGAGGAAAGTGAGGAAAATAGCGCATGCCGCAAAATATGCCACTTGGCTCGAGAGGTAAAGAGAAAGTAGGTTCTGCAGCGTTAATGCGTAAGTACTTGCACGGGGCGCAGAGCAAGGGTTGGGGAACGCTTATTATGCCTGAAGGATAGCCGAGTGCGTTCTTGACTGCTGTCTTCGCGTAATCGCATGGTCTATGCGTTTTTTGTAACAGGTAAGTGTTGATGTGATAATAGGCGCACAGAGGGCACGCATTTGCTCATTCCGCGAAAAAAAGTGGGCACCAATCGCGTATTGCAAATGATATTTGTAGAACAAGAATTGAGTGCACAATGGCAATATATTAGACATGGCTGCTACCGGATCTAGTAGTGAAACAGAAAGATTAAACATCACTTCGAAAAGAAAACTGACCAAGTCTTGGAAGAAGGCCACAGAAAAGGCGGGTACCAAACAAATGGGGTTACGGGCACTAACGTACTAAAGAATACCACAAAGAAAGAAGAAAAAGGGAAAGCATATGATTTATCAAGGTAGAAGAAGAAGAAGTTAATATTTTCAAGCATTGTGCCTTTGGCTTCCTCCCTGATGTGTATGCAAATGTACATCAAATAAATATGTTAAAAACATATTATTTTAGAAGTATGGGCTGGTAAACACAGTTCGAATAATTTTAGTGATGAGGGGTTTCATAAAAAAAAGCTTCCAAAATCAGTCAATGTCCATTTATTATCATCCTACTGGCAGTTGCACTTTATTCCTGGCTTCCTGATAAGAACAACTACAAACAGAAGCCCTGCGACGTAACAGACGGATGCCTTTTATCCTCATGCCGCTGTTAGGCAGCTGCACTCTACGTCCCTGCACAAGTATCGATGTCACCGCTTCTATCTCTGCCTTTTGGGCTGAGAGAACAGTAGCAGCGGTTCACGCTCGGCATCATAAGAGGAAGTAACGCCACTAGCAAAGGGAACAGCGATTTCCGACGTTTTTAAAAAATAAGAAAACACATTAGGGCCGTTGTCGTGTGCGCGTTTTCACACTGGTATGTTAGCCGCAGGATCCCAGTTATAAAGTTTTGTGTGCGCCATCGTATGTCGACAGTCTGTATTGCACTTTTACATTGATATCAGTATTCCCGTTCCACTGCAGCCTCTAGGGTTCCGGAAAGTGTTTGTAATGTTCTTGTCTGCTTAAACAAGATGTTAGACGGATTTCTAGCCACGCAAAGTATATTACCTGTATTACAATAGATATGAATACGCGGGATTTTGCAGTCTCGTGTTGAAAGAAATGTCGGGCTTGCAGACGACCTGGTTTCGACAGTTTCTGTACTTAGCTTATTTCCTCCTTTATTCGCTGTCTCCTACTGTACTACATAATTTTTCGCTATGCTGCGTATTTTTTCGATTCCCACTGATAACTGAATGGATGAATTACAGCTTTGTTTGCCCGACGGAACATTGAGCCTTATGCCTGCAGTGCTGACGCTCTGGTGCTGAAGAAGACGCATATAAGTAGCTATTTCAAGATTTGGACAAAGGAGAGAGTGAAAGTGGCGTATTCGGGGCCGTAAAAAGAATAGTGCAAAAATATACAAGACCTGATTCCATGAAACAGACTACTCGGCCTGCAGCACTCTTTATCCTATCTCTTCCTGCCGGGCAGCCTGCCTTTACCATTGCTCTAGTCCCTTTATGATTGCGTGCTACCGGAAAGCACTAATCAACAATCTTTAAGAGTATACGCTAACCATATAATGAACTTCAGAACATTGCCAAAATTTGGTTGAACGTGTTAGATCGACCATAATATTTATCCTACACCTTTTCACACTGTTAGCTGTTTGCTTCTTCATCTGTGTTGCGCACAATTATCGGAACCCAGAAACCCACCGGAGAGCACTCACCGGCAAAAATGCATCTCCCACCGGTGAACCCGGCACCTTCCTCCATAACACCTCTGCGGTACTGTGTCGGACGCAGCCACAGCAATGGCGAAGCAAGGGTTAGAGCATAAACTTCACTATCTATATATATGAACTATAATAAATTTTTCCCTCTCCCCTACCAGTACTGTGCTTCCCATACTTTTCCGCCCCTCCTATGTTGAAACCAGATGCTGTGACCACTAGAAGCTCCAGCTTTTGCGGCCCCCGAGAGGTTACAGAATCCACTCGTTAACCGTCGTGTGATGAACCTGAGCTTAATTACACTTGTTTGCACACTGCGCTCTCTGCGATATGCACTAAAATGATAAATAACAGTGTGTTCAGCGGTGTCTCTACCTATCATACCTACAAATTTCGTATATTTTTTGTAAACCTTCTTTAAATGTGCTCCCTTCTCATCTTGTTTAACATCACGATAAGAACAAATATGTCAGCAGATCTTTAACTAGTAGGCTTTTTGTTTGGTGTCATAATCCTGAAAAATCGCACCCTTTGCTTTTTAGTGGTAGTTTTAATCACTTGTTGTGAGGGCAGGGCAAACCACAGGAGCGAAATTTCGCCATGCGTTAAAAGTTCAGACAATTTGTATCAATATATATTCATATACGGTATCGTACAATATCCCACAGTTACCTAACCATTATTTAAAACAAAAGAAAATATGCAGATCGGTTTTCTGTGGCACATTTAAATACTCGCTGCGATCATAGGAAGCACTTTCTTCAATGCTTACAGCGCCAACGTGATGCTGCAAAGATATCTGAGAACCTCATGGCTTGTGCGGATTTCACGGTTACACAAGTGCAACAAGGAGCTCAGGAACGAACGTGTATGAGGGCACAAAATAGCAGGGAGATACTGTCGACGTATCGAATCCTTAATAGGACGCCCTCAACGCCCGGCGCGTGGAAAGCTATCGTTTGCCGGCGTCGAAGCCATTGGCAGTCTTCGCCTTCGAGAAGGCGATGTGTGGCGGAATTTTTCAACGAGAAAAACGTGATGGCTGCCTACCTTCGCATATAAAGCGAACGCTGTGAAAACGCAGCTTCGACATGAAAGAAATAAAAGTAAAAAATAAAACCTGCAGTCATGAAATGAAAGCGAATATAACTTGCAGACCACAAATATTTTCACCGAAACGGAAAATGCCTGGCGAAGAAAGGATTTCATTTCTGTTCGGTGCCCGTGACGTTGGCCAGTGTTTACGGCGTTCTTGTTCTAGGCTCGATTCCGCGCGCTTGGTGCTCAGACACGACAGCCGCATTTAGGCGAAAGGGAAAAGACAAAACAAATGCCCATTCGCTTCAGGCCAGGTGAAAATGAAAACAAACCTAAAAACGTGTATACGAAAAAGAAAAAGAAACAAAGCTAAAGTTGGGAAAAGCATGCTGCGTTGGTTTCTTACGTTCCGATGATTGCTTAGGCGAACGTCGTACGTTTTCTTGGCATTGAGCTCCCAAAGATTGAGTTAGGAATAGAAAACAGTGTAACATTTGCGCAACAGCAACAATTGAAAACGACACGAGCGAACAGGGGCTGCTTTCAAGGCATTTGTTATATTATTAATGGTTTTTACAGTTAGGTGCTTGAACCCTATTGTCATCGTCTGCAGCATAGATCGGAAATGAAAAAAAAAAAAATATGGCGGGGCGTAATGGAAAAGAAAAACAATTAGTTATTTATTTTTTTTTTTGAGACTCATCGACCAACAAGACGTTGTTTTAATGTGAGGGGAGAGAGAGAAACCCTTTAATGAAAAACAGGAAATTTAGTCCGTATTAGAAATTGGTGGCATGGTACTTTGTGTGGGAAGACATTTGTGGAAAGAAAGACGGAAGAGCGCTGCGGAAAGAATAAAATAAAAAATAAACAAGGAAATAAGGAAAATTGGGACCATAAATACGTACTGAGGTGCTTCGGCGAGTAATTATACAGCAAAATATGGTGAAGCCCATAGCCCAAAAAATATTCAAAGTTCACTGAGTGAAGAATGCATGAAGGTAACATGCAAGTTGAAATTATAGCCTGTGCATATATGCAATGCTGCTTAACTACGTAAATAAAAACTACATTGCATGTCTCTGTGTCCTAAGGCAGGCTAAGAGACCTAAAACCCTGTCCATTGTTAGAGACATGCACTGGGAAGAGCTTCTGCATGCAATGTTCATAGTACCCACGTACTTTAGCACACGCAGGGCACTCAAGCCGGATATGTTGCGCAGTTTAGGTCGAGCCACAGTTGTTACAGTGCAGACTGTTCATTTAACGGAAACGGTATCGCAAGCCGTTTATAAATACAGCGCTCAGGTGCACTCGGCGATAAAGAGTTTCAAGATGGCATGGGTACCATAACATATATCAGCCCAACATAAGGGCTATTCGTGTACACTGGGGTCACGGGGAGTTTTGGCGCTGCACTCGTCTTCTGCAGTTGAGTGTTTTCGTGTAATGTTTGTAGTATTGAGTATTATACACTCCTTGCAAAATATTCTGTGCAATGGTGGCCTACTTAAGATTCTAGATGTGCTTCGTTCCAAAGTCTCTAAACGCTTCCTTAGGGTTAAATTTCTTCAGGAGGCATGGGAGCGCACCAGTTCTTGCCGCAAAAATAAGAACCATTCATATAAAGCTATGAATAAAGACTGAGAGCTCTCAGAAAAGACTGCTGGCAGGAAAATCACGGTGTTTGTTCTGTGCGTTAGCTTTTCTTAACTAGTTTTACCAAGAAAACCTCTAACAACGTCAGCAGCAGCGGAGCAACGACCTTCCCTAAACCAGCATAACTGACCCAAAGTCAGCCCAGGCTTCTGAACTGCGTCTTACTTTAGCTCCACGGAGAGCCGCAAGAAGCATTGCGCTGCAAACACTAAGCCAATGAAGAAAACAAACCACCGACAGTAAATGGAACGCCATGCCACAAAAACGAATCTGCGCTGTAGTTTCTTGCTGACGCCTATCCCTTCCTAGCATCCAACTCCGCACTAGCGAGATTTAGAATAGACTGAACCTATCCTTTAGGGTATGGAGGGAATATCGAGGCACGCGAGTGCGCACGCGCAGAATTGCACATCAAAAGGGCGAAAGATGTGGCGACGTGTGGTTGTTAGGGTTCTCCTATCCGCTCCGACTCTGTTCTAACCACTGACTAGATTTAGGATAAAGTGAATCTATCTGCTAAGGACATAGGGGAATAGCTGGGCGCAGGTGCACGTGCGAATAATGATAATCCGGAAGGGCGAAGGGCGTGGTTAGCGTCTCGCTTCCTATTACGACCGTAAAACTACATAACTAGGGGAGCGAGAGTTGCTACCGCGGTTAGCAGTGCGAAAGGCGAGCAAAAAAGGTCTATATCCCCCACGTACCCCAGAGTTTAAATGTTCTGCTAGTTTCCACCATCGCCGCACTAAAAACACTGACTGCAGAGGCACATTTAGGTGCTCGCACGAATGTAGCAAATCCGCTCGAGGCTGTCGCCTTTGTTGCTTCGTTGCACAAATTTTGTTTCCGTAAAACAATGCCGCTTCGCCAGTTAGTGCACATAAAACAACATATTTACTCAATGTGTGGACCAGACGGCAAACCGTGGAGGGCAGTAAAATAGGCCCGGGTAGTAGAATAGACCCAATGAAGTACATGTAAATACCCAACTTGGCATGTGTTGATAGTTTCCCTCAGTAAACCAGCATGAGGCAGGATAAGCAAGACCTGCGCTCGAAAAATATTTCTGTTAATAAATATTTGCTGTTTAGAGTGAATAATTAAAAAGTTTACTACGCTTCAACAGTATTGAGAGCAATTTTGTTTCTCATTTCTTCATCGTTAGTGTGAACCTGACTGCGTACACATCCCGAAAACTTCTACGCAGTCGTTTACAAGATTCATATAATTGTTTTGTGATTGCATCGGTTTCTTCAGTTTGCATCAAATCTTGCTGTATTTAAATTTGCAGCTGTACTGAGTTTAAGTATGCCACTAATGCCCGCATGAACGCTGTTTGTTTGTTTTTACCTTGCGTATTCTGTACGTGGACTTTTTCCCGCAGGCTCCCAGCGGGTGAGCTCACGGGCGGTGGTTGCAATGGAGGAGCAGTCTCAGATGTCACGCTTTTAAGTTCACACTGGCCGCGAATTTCATGTAAAGCAGGAAGCTAGACGAAGCAACTTGTTTTCCTTGTTTGTACTTAATCGCGTTTTTGAACGCAACCGAGGCAGAAAGCATATAATACTGATTAAGTTTTGTCATCTAAAGACGGTGACTGCGCTCTCCGGCTGATTGGTCTGATGCCGACGATAACTACGTCGTTCGCATGTGTGCTTCTTTGCATCCTACAGCGCTTTATCATGGTCATTTATCACGGCAACAGTGTCATTCCTGCACTGCCTGAAATGAAACCTTAACAGTGGCATGATGTTGTCCACCTGGGGAGCGCCCGCCTGTTTTAGCTCTTACAGACACTATTTATCATTTCGCTTGGAAACAAAATTTTTGCGCTTAAATAGCATGGTGAAGCTGCAAGAAAACAATTTTGCTTCTTTTGTAACGCAAAAGAACGACTAGTACTTTTTACACGGCTGTAAAAAATGTTTAAAAAGGGTTTAAGAGGGTGCTGCGTATATATCAATACAGGACTTGTAGAGCAACAATAATTGGAGAGAAATTTTCAGTCGCACGAACACAACTTGTATTCCTCACTATAAATGCCTCTGTCAGAAGGGAAAGACGTACACAAGCTCAAAATTATATTACCGTTTTGCAGCATGTGAGCTACTATTAAATTTTCGTGGTAACCATGTGCTATTTTTTTTTTTAATTTTGTACTCGCGTTTACTTTATCGGAAGTGGCGAGAAATATGGCATTGTCGAAATTAGAGCATAAAAGGCATTTGTTTTCTATTCAATACCGAAAGCGCTGGAGAAGACAAACGAAGGAGGAAGACGGAAAAATAGGACAAGGGAAATAGTTACCTCAGTGAAGAACACAGATTGGGAGGAGCAGGGGGTATTGTTGCCAGATGAAGACATCCAAGGAGAGGGGACTTTTCAAAGGATATAACAATCGTTTCTTAATGCTATAAACAAAACTACGTCAACGAAATATAACCCAAAGAGTGTATAAAAGATCTGACTACGAAAAAAAATTCAAATCTGGCCAAAGCAATTTTGTAATTTATTAAATTCTTAACTTTAGTTATGCGCATTTTTCTCCGAAATAGCCTGAAACACAACGCAGAAAGCAGTCGTGAGGGGAGCATCAGTGGCATTGCAGAAATGTGCCCAGAATTATAAGCCTTCAAAAGTAAAACATACTTTCCAACAGTTTATATTTCCCGGAGTGTATTCGTTCTATCTGAAAGGATCAAATTGCGGAATGTGTCAGTGTGTGGGATTGTCAGCCTTTGACTGAATATTTGCCCTCGCTAGTCAACATTTCAGGTGTCCGATTTCAAGACTTGCCACGTAGCATATGATGAGGTCGTCCTTAAGATAAGGAAGTCGTAGAGGCTACCCTCTTCCAGAAACCCGAGCCAACTCCTGCTCTTAGCGTTGTCCCTCACCCAAAAGTTCAGGTTTTCCTCCCTTCTAGCTGTAAGTCCAACCTTTTGAATACTTGTAGTTCTTTTGGTCTGCATTACTGTGCACGTCCATAAAAGGTAGCGAAGGCCCAACTCAGCGGCGGCTGGCCTATAACATTTAGGGCATGTGCTCGGCACAATGCCTTCTTGAGAGTCCCATCAGCGTGTCACCGACGAGGTAAGAGCCACCCCAGCCCTAATTCTTGTAAGGGATACCTCCTACATTCCAGGTTTGAGGGAGGGGAGAAGTGCACGGGGGAATCGGGACGTGTAGTACTCTTCCTTAAAGAGGACGTCAGAACAGGAAGGGCGAAGCGGGGATGAAAATGCAGGCTTGTGGGCGAGAGACTCGTCTTTGGAGCTTAGTGTGTAAGGGCGCCTGCTTTCATCTGATCAATATTCTGAAAGTGTTGCAGTGCTGCATGCAATGCATCTGAATGAGTTTTATTTTTATTTTTTGTTTAGAGACTGCCTCTCGTGAGGCCTAGAAAGTTGTAACCCTTTGAGTTGTTTAATAGCCGGTTGAGAGTCGGTGTAAATGGGGTCTTCTTATACAAATTGTATGTTAGTTATAGACGCCATCGCATCTGACATAGAGTAAAGCGCCATTACAAACGAGTCATGTGGTCCGTTGCGTACTTCCAGCATGTGAATAACTCCAAATGTGTTGGTCTAGTGGTTGCCGTTCTTCCACCACTTCCATTGACTGTTGCGTCTGTATAAGCTATACATGTTCCAGGACTTGTATTAGCCACTAGTTTTGTTAGCAGGGTTTCACGACGGAGTTTAGTAGCTTTGTTGCTAGTTGTAGCCCTGTAGGCCTAAGCAGGGCGATCGACCTTTTAAGGTGCCTGTGCGACCTTACTTTATACCTTACTTTATACAGATGCAATGGGTGCAATATACTTTCTCTTTAAGTCTCTTGTTGCCTCTGGCTGTTCAATGGAATCTTTCAGAGAGTTCAACTGTGCACATTCTTGAAGTATAGGGATGGGTGTAAGGTTTGACAAGTCCGTGATGGTGCGCGCATCGCATTCCTATTTATTGCGTTTAATTCTGCCCACTGTCGCGACTCGCTTCATTAGTGTGTGGAACTGCGCTTGGTACAGTATCCTGCGTCGAAGCACTGCGCGTGCAAGACATCTATCGATATTAGTCCAGGCCCCTAGTTCTATGTATGAGATTTGTTTCGCCAAGTACAACATTGCCGCTGCAGCTTTTTTTTTTTTTTTTTTGCCTATGAAGCCACTTTGTTGCTTTCCCTGACTTATAGATATATTTCTAGCAAAAGGGCCCTCATCTCATCCACGTCTTGTAATGTGTGGTTGCAAATCTTAAAGGGGAAGTTATTATCAGGCAAATTGTTTATTTCGTTCTTGTTTTCCACGTGAATACAGCTCGACTTCTGTGGCGACATTTGAAGGCAGAACTTGCAAACGTAACCGTACGATGCGTGTAAGCCTGCTTGTAAATAAAGATTCCGCGCCTGAAGGTATTTATGAGTTTACCATCTGCATAAATCAGGGAACCAGTGGTAAGAAAGCTCCATTAAATAGTTTAGAAGCTAAGACTGAACGTCGCAAACCTCCCTATTTGAAGTGTAATTACCAGCTTGTTCAGCAATGATCCAAATGGAGAATGAATGTCCTGTCCCTAGGCAAGCTGTGTAGAACTTTCGTAATCTGCAAAAAAAATTCCCAAATATTCTATGTTTTCAATTATCCTCGCGTATGACACATGGTCACATGCCTTTTTCACGTCTATAGCCACCACTGTGCCCACAAGCTGGCTATGAGTTGAGAGTCGAGTAGAACCTCTGCAGCTGGCGGTGCGAGTCTTGTTTGTGCTCCGATTTTTTATTTAAATCCAAATTGTCCTGGGTGCTATCTTTGGTCTGCACGTGGAAACCATCTTCCAATATATTTTCACAAATTGCCAGCGATGCTGACCTTTGGAATGCGGACGACGACCGAATGTTTTCAGTGTTGCGTAGTTGCTCCGTTTCCCTACACGTCAATCGTCAAGCCCATAACGGCTCCAAACGCTTCTCTTTTTGAGTTCTTAAACGCCTCGTAAGGGGAGTCATTGTGCCCGGTGTTGTTTTTTCTCTCGAATTTTCTATGGCAAATATCAGCTCCACCGTGGTAAAAGGAGATGTTATTCCTGAGTTATCTGCGGTGTCCTTTGTCGGTGGTGAGGCGGGAGGCTGCGCTTCGAAAGGGAACGGGTGGGGCCTATTATCGCTCCGATTCCTCCTTGTGCAGTTGGAGCAGTTTCAGTGAACAGGTAGCTAAGAAGCCCAGAAGAAATTGAGAACATACGGGTGATCTTAGCTCAATTCGCCTGCCTGCCGGTTGCGGTGGCACAACGGTCTTGCTGTACAAGTATTCGCATTCAGTGCATATATGTAGGTTAGGATCGCTCATCAATAGAGCCGTCTCAGCTTGTAAAAGAACGCTGCCGACTGAGGGAAGTGTCAATGAAAGTCCATTGTTTTCCTTGGAGAAGCGAGGTCAAAAAAATAAATGAACAGCTTTAGCCTTTCCTTGCATTGTGGACGTAAGTAAAGATGCTGCTAAAGACCGGAAGGCATCGGCGTAACAAAATGAGGTGCAGATTAAAAGGATGATGTACTCATATATCTGTAGCGCTTTAGATTGACAAATGCACTGCAAGCATTGTTAGGTTGCTGTGTACACCCGAGATTTTTTTTTCTTTTTTTTTTGCCAGCGCTAAAGGCTCCGTTCTGCATGCAATCCGATGTCGGCATCGGCTTTGTGCACTAGAAGTCACGAGCATACTTCTGACAGGTGGTATTGGCAGGTGGTAGTACCCGACCATGGGCATTGATAGGTAGGCGAGCTGTGCGACGAAGCGAAACGACATGACATGGCCTAGTTGGCAGGAGCTGCCTGCTCGGGTAGCTGCTTTGAGATGGGAGCTTAAGAGGGTAATCGAAACTGAGACAAGCTTGGATCCCGATTCACAGATGTTATACCAGCAGGTCTCGCAAGCAACTGCTTGGTTAAAACGGGGCTCTATGTTTATGTGAGGTGGTCTTTCGTAGAATATGGCAGCTCGCGACAGTAAACTAATAAATATGTGTAGGAAAATAGAACCGCAGTTAAAGACCTAATGATTAAGCGACTCGCGAGTCGCAAAATGCATGCAGGCGAATGAGGATACGAAAGAAGAGCCGTAAAAGGGGACCAACAACTATTTAGCGTCTTACTTTTCAAGGCTGGAGCTTAGGTGTCACAAAACTTTATGAGTAACGGCCACTTGTAATTATCTTTCAGCTTGCAGCTGTAGAACCTCTCGCCACCGACCGAAGCATCAAGTGTTCTTTGTTAGAAAGCAATGTAACAGCGAATGAGTTATCTTCTGGCCAGGAATGTGACACAAAGATCTTTCATTGCGTTTGGCGTTGCACATACTCAGGCATTAAAAAAAAAAAGTCTGCAAGATTTTTTGGCACTGCCACCTACGTCGTCGCACTTCGGAGCTGATTGGAATCATGTCGGGTGGAAGAATTACGTCTAAACTCACTAGACAACAATTTGCATATGTTCGCATGGCGCGACTGCTTAGCTGAGGGCTAACTTAAGTCAGCGCTTGCACAATTAATCATCGAAACACCTCACTCAGCACATAGGACCTTTGCGGTGGCAAAAGTAACAAGGTGCATATGGATTGTTTCTAACAAGGTAAAACCTGGAAATAACTTTCACAAGGTAATTTTATGCTATCCGTATACGAGACATTCGTCTCTACTGACGCGACTTGCGGCGGTTGCTCGTTGGAGCATTTGCTGCGCTGTTTTCAGCTTGCTGGCTTGGACTCATTTGTAAGATGTACTCTTTTTCGTACGCATTTACTTGTGGACATGCTTTCGGCTGAGCGTATTCTCGTCTGAGTGAACAGAGCCAGGATTACTGCCAGGCTGACGCGTGTGGCGCTCATTATAGCACTTCGTCACACTCTGCCTTATCTCAGCTACATAGATCCAGTGTATACACCCCCACCGATCCACCGCGATGAGGCTTCAGCCAAGCACTCTTCTTGTCACTGCCACGCGGGCAAGGCAGGTCGAGGTAGTACATTCCTAGGCCTGTCATGACAGGCAGCTCAGCAATTAGCGTTACCTTTTCGGTTCATCAATTCCGCGTTAACACCTCGCCTCCTCATTTCTCCCCGTTCTCGCTCGTTTGCCTCGCTTTTCTCCCACCAAGGATCGTGTGCTGAGACGAGAGCGGCTTTCTCGCATCCGTCGTCGCTGATGGAAAAGGAGGGGAGGAGGGAAGAAGGATGGGAAGAAGGGCTGTTGCCAGCGCGGCGCCGGCAACGCTGTCCCTAGAGACCCCTCTCCTCCTCGTGAACTTCCGCCTCCTCGCGCCGCAACCGGGCGGCGGCGCTGGCCGTGCTCAGACGGGGTGCCTCACTTGCCGTTAACGTCGGGAACCAAACGGGCGCTGCTCCTCTCGCCGCTCCGACCGACCCGCTGGAGAGTCCGAGCCGAACGCCGACTAACTTTCGCGCTCGTCTCTGGGCCGTTTTTGAGCACTTCGTCGGTTCCTCCAAACGTAAGTAATCCGCCCGCTCGTGACCTTTTTTTTCCTCGAGTCTGAGTACTTTCGGAAGTAAACTTTCGCGTTTCTTCGAGGTCTCACGGAACATGGACATTTTCTTTTCGCACTTACTTGCGCATCACTTCGGTTGAGCGCAACATGTGAGACCACAGGTTCAAAATCATTCTGCTTAAACGCTGTCAGAAGTCACAAAATTTCTATAAAAAACTCATGGTAATGTTGTTTTTTATTTTAAAGAATACTGCGCGAAAATGTTCTCAGCACCTGCAGTTTGTTATGCTAACGTATTAAAAACTATTAAAGTGTAAAGGTGCAGTGCATGTGTTTTCATCGCCCATTTCGCATTTCCTTCATCACAATAAGTGTTGTTACACTAACAAAATTAAGTCACCTTCATTTGTGTTTGGTCCTTTTTTTTTTTTCTCAATACGAAGTATCTGTTAAGAGAAACGTAAACCTAGCCTGCCTGCACTGAAGACAACGAAAAAAAACTTTGCATGAGTATGCTAGAAAATGATGAGCGTCGTCTGTTTTAAATTGTAAAATGTTGGAGTCTAAGTAGTTTCTGGAAAAAAAAAAAAGATGCCTCCCTATTCTTCATAGAATGGCGACAACTTCCAATTTTCGCACGTCTGATACTTTGTATTTTCTTAAAAGGAAAGAGACGTCAGGCATAAAAAAATGTACTTAGACTAGTATAGTTATTGGGACCACACAAAGCAAATGAAAACGGTGCCCGCGAGCTACGTTTTTTCTTTGCTCAGCGATGAGATACAGCGCATATCTCCTTGCTGAGAACAAAGAAAAGAAGTAGGCCGTCACGTTAATTCAAAACGAATGATGACAAATTTATTAGACGCTCGTAGATTTGCTGCTGCTTGAGGAGTTAATGCATTAATGGGATCACGTTATTTGATTGCGACCTGTCTAGAAATCAGGAAAAGCTCAAAGTTGGGTGCTATCGCTCATTAGAAGTCTCGAATGAAGTATTACTGTTCACGCAACATGGCATCCAATTTTATTATGGATCGTTGTGGTATCTAGTGAAACATCTGTCGTGCATCGATGAAAAATGAGACTCAATACCGCTAAAAAATGCACCTGCAAAAAAAAAATGGTCACGTATAGTTTCTGTTTCTTATAGAGAAATTTATTATCACGTTTAGTTTGGTTTTGTTTATGGCATTTAATATCATAAAGCGACTCAGTCTATGAGAGACGCGTAGTGGAGGGCTTCGAAAATTTTGATCACCTGGGGTTTGTTAACATGCAGTGGTATCGCACTGCACAGGGGCTCCTTTCTATTTGCCTCCGCCAAAAAGCGGCTGCCGCGGCCGGGATTGGGTACCGTAACCTCTAACACAGTATAGTCCAGTGCCCTAACCACAACGTCACCGCGGTGGGATTTTATCCTTTTTGTCGTGCTTGTTCCAGTGTGCGCAGGTTCTTAAATTCCGCGCAAAGCGAATACGCTTGTCTATCGTGCATGCACATTGAAATCGCACACAAAACTAGCTGCTTTTATTGATGTTCAACACCATCCACGAAATGTTCAAGTCAGTTGGTATAAACGGACTGCTTTTGTCATAGCCATTGAAACGCACCAGGTAAAATTTTGTATTCTTTTTTTCCGCCAACACCCACGCCCGCGCACGTATTCACAAGATTTGCAGAGCCCCAAGCTAACGCGTTGGAAGAGTGCTCCATTGAAACAAATTTTCCTTACTCTAGAATTCAGCGATTCATTCACCAACTCAATCTTTATTTCGGGAGCTCGTTACTACGCCCACCAAGGGCTCACAGAAATTCGCTCGGCCATCGATCAGCCAGCATTCATTAACCTTGTTCTTTCCGAAAATAGCCTTCGCTCCATTTACCTGTCAAGCCTTTTCTTCAGAAGCGCTGGGCCTCAAACTGCCGCGTCTACAGTGGCGCGAGGGGGAGGTGAAGCAAGTGACGCAATAAACAACAAATTTTGCCGCCGTTCGCGTCCGCCTTTCTTTACCCGCAACTACTTCTCCATCGCAGTGGCAATATGCAGTAGGCTCAGCAGCAGCCGCCGGCTGGCAGGTATAGGTTCAAGGTTTTCTGCAGCGTGAATCTTTTCTAATTTGTTCACCTCCGATTATTTTTTTTTCACATTCATGAATAATTACGCTTATGACTGGATTGATTCACGTCTGTTAGAGCATCATAAATATGGAAGCGCTTGCTTCGTTCACCCGCTTGCTTACTCGCTCACTTACTCACTCACTCCTCATTCAATCACCCATCCGCTCGCTCGCTCACTCCTCACTCAACCCAATCAATTAATCTAATCATTCCTTACTCACTCACCCAATCACTTACATCCTCTCGGTCATTCACTCATTCCCTCAGTCAACACCCTCTCTCACGCACTCACTCATTCGGTAAATCGATACGTGAACAGGGGACATTTGAATTCAGACTAAAAAAATATTACTCCTGGAGACACTAATCGCGAAAGTGGCAGCCGTCAGGCAAAGCAATGCTTAGTGAACAGACGTTGCGCGGTCGAATCCTTCTAAAATGCCACCGATGAATCAATAGTAGCACTTTTCTCTTGTAGCAAATTCAATAATGTGAGGCTTAAATTATTACGCTGCCTGGCGCATTGATATCACAAGGACACTTTAAAAGGGCGATTTCAGAGAAAGTTCGATATATTTCGACAGTTGAGCAGTTCAAATATGTAGTCTATGATTATGTTTATAAGAAGGCCTCAGAAGATATATATAT
>JAJIZL010035958.1:3473-19372 GCA_023969395.1 Amblyomma maculatum | reverse complement strand
ATATATATATATATATACCGGGTGTCCCAGCTAACTTGAACAAAGGGGTACAAAATAATATATTTGAGGTAGGCCAGTGAAACCAATTGCATACAACTGCCAGCCTGTTTGCGCACTACAGGCAATTTTTGTTTTGCATTTACTTAATTAGCTAATTATGTTAATTTTTATAATTTATTAAATATCTACTTTAGACCACACATGTGAATTGGAAAGTTGTAGAGCACCTTCAGAAACCCCCATTCCATTAATTGCGATAAAGAAAATCTCACGTGTATCTTTTTTTCCGGGCTCAGAAGAAAGCCCGCGAAATACAAATAATACCACGTGACTAGCGCATTTGTGCGCCGCGATTGTGGTGCTCTCAGTCGTGGTTTGAGCGAACGAAATCAGCTGCTACCGTGACCCGATAGTCCCGTTGCAGCGGCAGGCAGAAATGTTTGTGATGGTTCGAGCGAGCTCGAGCTCGCCCGTCGCCAGCGCGATTTTGGCCAGGCCTGCGCACCGCAGCAGCCTACATCACGACAGGGGGATATGGCGATAAAGAACCGGCAAATGAAGGTGCAGCGCTAATTTTAGTCGGGTCACATGATGTCATCTCGCCCCTTTATCCAATCTTTTATGCGCAGATTCAGTGGCTGAAACCTTATCGCTCATTCGTTTGTCGTGACGTTTGCTAATGGGAGAGAAGGAGGCCTTGTTAGAATGACGGTGGTGTCGGCTTGCCGCTCTCGCTGCTACTGCGCCGTCACGTGGGCCGGCTGTCTGACGCGGGCGAAGAAGCCATCGCAGGCATATCGGCCTGCCGCTTTAACGGGGCCAAGAAGACACGGCCGCAGCTGATTTCGTTCGCTCAAACCACGACTGAGAGCACCACAATCGCGGCGCACAAATGCGCTAGTCACGTGGTATTATTTGTATTTCGCGGGCTTTCTTCCGAGCCCGGAAAAAAAGATACACGTGAGACTTTCTTTATCGCAAATAATGAAATGGGGGTTTCTGAAGGTGCTCTACAACTTTCCAATTCACATGTTTGGTCTAAAGTCGATATTTGATAAATTAGAAAAATTAACATAATTAGCTAATTAAGTAAATGCAAAACAAAAAATTGCCTGTAGTGCGCAAACAGGCTGGCAGTTGAATTCAATTGGTTTCACTGACCTACCCTAAGTATATTATTTTGTAACCCTTGGTTCAAGTTAGCTGGGACACCCGGTATATATATATATATATTGCCGCATAGAAGACGACGCAAAAGATGACGACTATGGCAACACAAGCGCGAGCTGAAAGAAGAAGGAGGAAGCTTGATCGCAAGACTCGTTCTAGGCCAATAATCAAACCGTCTTATATTTCGACCCTCCTTGGCGTTCTGTCGAGACGTGACACTGGTGGAGCGCGCTGGGGTATGCATAAGACTCCTTCCGGCAGTCCACAGCGGATCCCAGACATCGACACTCCTGTCCATCGCACTAGCCGCCGCCTTCTAGGCCTAGCCCCGGAGTACAGCCATCTGCCGAACGACTCTTCTTCAAACGCCCAAGTTCGTCAGGTCCCCCAAGCTATGGCACATACCAACCTTACGCCGGTGACTCTTCAGAACACCAAGGTACCAGAGTGCTTTCGCGGGGACGCTTTTGAAGATGTCGAGGACTGGCTTGACCAGTTTGAGCGAGTGGCCAAAATCAATCAATGGAGCGCAGACCAGAAGCTGTCCAATGTTTATTTTGCCCTTCAGGATAATGCTAGAACGTGGTTTGAAAACCACGAGACCAGCTTATCCACATGGAATGACTTCCGCCGCCAGCTGGTAGATACTTTTGCGAGAACGGATCGACGAGACAATGCGCTGCGCCTGCTTGAAGTGCGCATCCAGAAGCCGAATGAGAGCGTGGCTATGTTTGCGGAAGACATGGCTCGCCTTTTTCGCCGTGCCGACCCTGATATGAGTGAACCAAAGAAGCTACGGCATCTCATGCATGGCGTCAAAGAACAGGTGTTTGCCGGCTTGGTCCGCAACCCCCCTAAAACCGTGAGTGAGTTCGTTAAGGACGCTACGGCTATCGAACGAGCCCTCCAAGACCGGTGCCGCCAGTACAACCGACCGGTCAACTGTGCCCCGACGACTGCGGCGGCGCTGACTGCAACAGACACGACCACTCTTCGAGACATCATTAGAGGCATTGTCCTTGAGGAGCTGCAGCGAATTACGACTACGAAGGCTCAGTCGTCACGGGCCCTCATGGAAACAGTGAGGAATGAAATTCGATACGCCCTATCACCGTCTACACCATGCAACGAGTCTCATCCAGTCGACAACGCGGCACCCCTTTCCGAACCATACCACGCTCCAAAACCGATCAGCTGCACGGCCAACATTCCTGCAGCTTACCTCGAGCCGCAGCCCGAGAGCTATGCTGCGGTCCTTCGTCGCCCACCGCCAGACCACGCCCCACCGAGCTCACCGAACCGTCAGGAGATTCGGTTCCTCCAGGGGCCTCAGTGGGCGCCTCCCAGGCGCTCTCAACTGCGCCGAACTGACAGGTGGCGCAGTTATGACAGCCGACCACTTTGTTTCTACTGCGGACAACCTGGTCATGTGTATCGGTACTGCCGCCACCGCGAAGAGAGGCAGTCCTTTCCGCTTGCTTCTGCTCGCCGCCGCTTCGACACTGATTCTGCCCAAATCGACGACGACCCTCCGGTCAGCAGGGAAACCGAATCCCCGGGCTTCCGCCGCCGCTCCTCCCCATCGCCACAGCGTTATTCGCCGACGCGTCGCAACACTACTGGCGTTAGCGCACGGCGGTCTCCTAGCCCTCACCGGGGAAACTAAGAGCTGCAACCTCGCGAGGGGAGGTTGCAACCAGTCTAAAAGTGTCGAAACCCTCACCACCGCCGCAATTGCCGACAACCCGGGCTTCTGACGCCGCCGCTAACATTGACATTTCCGCACTACCGCCGAAAATGCCGTACCAGATGATCAGCCATGACGACGAAGCTGACAGCGCCGACCTTGCCGCGCTTCCGCCGCAAATGCCGAAAGGGACGATCAACCCAGATAATTTTGTTAGCGCTGACCTCGCCGTTTCCATTGATGGGCTGGCGGTACATGCTCTGGTGGATACCGGGGCAGATTTTTCAATTATTAGCCAGAAACTGGCCGACACCCTGCGCAAAGTAAAAACTGAATGGACTGGGCCAGTAATAAGAAGTGCTGGGGGTCAGCTACTGGCACCGACAGGGAAATGCACTGCCCGGATAGGAATAGGAAACGCGGTGTTTGTTGGCAGCTTCGTTATTCTCCCTGACTGCTGCAAAGACCTCATCTTGGGCATGGACTTTCTGCGTCTTCATGGGGCTGTAATCAGCATCCGTGACAGCATCGTTGCCTTCACCAATAACCATGAAGACCTTGGTTATGCGCAAGTACCACTATTGCCCTTACGCGTCGCCAATGAGACGGTGACATTACCTCCGAGATCATGCTCTCTTGTTGAAGTGAAATGCGACGTGGCGCATACAGGCGATGGCGTCGCCGAACGGGCAGTTACCCTGGTACTCAGCCGAGGTGTTTCTATAGCTCGAGGGCTGGTCAACTTGACCAATGGGCATACCGAACTGCTGCTGACAAACTTCAGCGACGAGCGTCAGCAAATTCCGAAAGGCACAACTGTGGCCTTTTTCGACAGCCTCCCAAATGCGCAGCACTGTTGCTTACTGCAACAGAGAGGATCAGTGTGCAAGACACCCGTAACCATCGTTGATGTGAGCCCAAATCTGTCTTCTTCAGAGCGGGACCGCCTTTTGGATCTCATAGATCAATTTCGAGACTGTTTTGCTTCAGAATCGCGGATCGGCCAAACGCCTTTGACAAAACATCGAATTATCACGGATGACTCGATTCGCCCGATTCGACAAAATCCTTACCGTGTGGCTCCGAAAGAACGTGAAGCCATTCAGCGCCAGGTGGCCGAAATGCTTAGAGACGACGTTATCCAGCCGTCACAGAGTCCCTGGGCTTCCCCCGTGGTACTTGTTAAAAAGAAAGACGGCAGCTTACGATTTTGCATAGACTATCGCAAGCTCAACCAAGTGACCAAAAAAGACGTGTACCCTCTCCCTCGCATCGACGACTCCTTGGATCGCCTACGAAATGCACGTTACTTCTCGTCGATGGACTTGAAAAGTGGATATTGGCAAATCGAAGTGGATGAGAGGGATCGGGAGAAGACAGCATTCATCACTCCCGACGGATTGTATGAGTTTAAAGTCCTTCCGTTCGGTTTATGCTCGGCGCCAGCAACATTTCAGAGACTGATGGACACTGTGCTTTCGGGACTTAAGTGGCAAACATGCTTGGTGTATCTTGACGACGTGATAGTGTTTTCGGCTACATTTGAAGAGCATCTACTCCGTTTGCTAGCTGTGTTTCAGGCCATACAATCTGCGGGCCTCACATTAAAACCCGAGAAGTGCCACTTCTGTTACGAGGAGCTGCAGTTCTTAGGCCACGTCGTCAGCCAAGAAGGTGTTCGGCCGGATCCTGAAAAGCTCTCCGCAGTCGCCAAGTTCCCAACACCTACGGACAAAAAGACATTGCGGCGCTTCTTGGGTCTTTGCGCCTATTACCGTCGGTTTATTGCTGGCTTCTCACGAATAGCCTGGCCATTAACTTCACTGACTCGTGACAACGCTGTCTTTCGCTGGGGTGAAGAACAGCAACAAGCTTTCAATGAGCTGAGGAGGCGTCTACAGACACCACCTGTCCTGGCGCACTTTGATGACGACGCCCCTACACTGCTTCATACGGATGCCAGCAACGTGGGCTTAGGTGCTGTGTTAGTGCAGCGCCAGGATGGTGTGGAAAAGGTAATTGCTTACGCCAGCAGGACCCTATCTAAAGCAGAAGCGAACTACTCGGCAACCGAAAAAGAATGCCTTGCAGTGGTATGGGCGGTTATGAAATTCCGCCCTTATTTGTACGCTCGCCCCTTTCAAGTCGTCAGCGACCATCACTCTCTCTGTTGGCTGACGAACTTAAAGGACCCTTCAGGGAGACTCGCGCGTTGGAGCCTTCGATTGCAAGAATTTGACATGGCAGTTATTTACAAATCTGGAAAGAAGCACACAGATGCAGATTGCCTTTCGCGAGCGCCGGTCGAACCATCCACTATGACCGATGAAGACACTGCGTTTTTAGGTGTCATAGACGACGCAACTCTTTCCCAACAGCAGCGAGAGGATCAGGAATTGCTCCCTCTTATTGATTTCTTGGAGAAGCGAACTACGGTTGTTCCGAAGATTTTCGCCCGAGTAATCTCTTCATTTTTTATTCGCAACAACGTCCTTTACAAGAAGAACTTCCGTCCTGGGGGAAACAGTCTTCTGCTCGTCGTCCCATCGGTTCTCCGCACTGAAGTTTTGCAAGCGTGCCACGACGAGCCAACCGCCGGTCACCTAGGCTACACCCGCACGTTGGCTAGAGTACAGCACGGATACTACTGGCCAAAACTGCCGGCGACAGTGAAACGCTATGTACGTACGTGCATTGACTGCCAGCGCCGTAAATCACCCCCTGTAAAACCAGCTGGCCTACTCCACCCTCTTCAAGTGCCAGCGACACCTTTTAAGCAAATTGGCATGGACCTCCTGGGACCATTTCCGACGTCTACAGCCGGGAATAAATGGATAATTGTCGCCACTGATTATCTGACCCGCTACGCGGAGACCAAGGCTCTGCCAAGGGGTACCGCCGCCGAAGCAGCTAGGTTCTTCGTTGAGAAAATTGTCCTGAGGCATGGCGCTCCGGCACTTATTATAACTGACCGAGGAACTACATTTACGGCCGAACTTTTGGAAATCGTTCTTCGCCTCAGTGGTACCAGTCACCGTAAAACTACTGCCTATCACCCTCAAACCAATGGGTTGACGGAACGCCTCAATAAGACCCTCGCAGACATGCTTTGCATGTACGTCGACGTAAACCACAAGAATTGGGACGAAATACTTCCCTACGTTACGTTCGCCTACAATACGGCCCGCCAAGACACCACTCGCATGACACCATTCAGCCTCCTTCACGGGCGACCAGTAACAACTATGCTGGATGCAATGTTGCTCCCGAATGCCGACATCGATGATCTCGATCAGGACGCCGAGGAATTCGCTCAGCGTGCAGAGGAAGCTCGCCAACTAGCTCGTGTGCGGATTCAAAATCAGCAGGAGCACGATGCACAACGCTACAATCAGAGACACCGGCATGTAATGTACGAACCTGGCGACAAAGTGTGGGTCTGGACACCTATTCGCCGCCGTGGACTCTCCGAAAAACTATTGCGACGATACTTTGGACCCTATGTTGTTCAGCGACGTTTAACCGACGTCACTTATGAGGTGATCCCAGACGGGGTGTCGACATCAAAGCGACGCCAGCACCAAGCTGACGTCGTCCACGTCGTGCGTATGAAGCCATACCACTCAGCCTGACCTTAACCTTCTACTCCCTTTTTTTTTTTTCACATCGGGACGATGCTTCCTAAGGAGGGGGGCAAATGCCGCATAGAAGACGACGCAAAAGATGACGACTATGGCAACACAAGCGCGAGCTGAAAGAAGAAGGAGGAAGCTTGATCGCAAGACTCGTTCTAGGCCAATAATCAAACCGTCTTATATTTCGACCCTCCTTGGCGTTCTGTCGAGACGTGACAATATATATATATATATATATTTAATTTCACGTACGGCTCGTCTACACCCTGATTTCGCAATGCCTGCATAACCGCCGAGGTTTCTAATGAGTCAAATGCTGTTTCGCAATCAATGAATGCATGTATAAGGGCTGGTTATATTCCGAGCATTTTTCTATCACCTGGTTGATGGTATGGATATGATTGATAGTAGAGTACCCTTTCCGAAAACCTGCTTGATCTTTTGCTTGATTGCAGTCTAAGGTTGTCCTGATTGTCCTGATTCTGGTCTCCTGCCTGCTTTTCCCCTACCTTGGCATTGAAGTCAGCCATTAGTACAGTATATTGCGTCTTTCCTTTCCGCATTGCCAATTCTACATCCTCGTAGAAGCTTTCAACTGGCTGGTCATCATGACTACATGCAGGTGTGTAGGCCTGTACAACGTTTAGTGTATACCGCTTATTAAGCTTAATTAGGAGACCTGCCACCCTCTCATTAATCTATATAATCAGCTATACACTTATTGACAACGAAACCTACTCCTAGTTCTCGCTTTTCCGGTAAACCTCGATAACACAGTACACGCCCCTCCTTCAGAACAGTATATGCCTCATTCGGCTCCTAACCTAACTAAGCCCCATGGCATCCAATTTTATACCCTCTAGTTCCTCTTACAGTACTGCTACACTAGTTCTAGCGTTAAAAGTTGCCAGGATCAGTTTCCAATGGCGGACACGTCTGTCGAAGACATCGTCGGGTCGCCGCCTTCTCTCCCGACTACAAGTCTAACACACCACTCTCATGGAAGAGCGCATACGCATTCCATTCTAGTGGAGATGCGCCCTCCACGTGCGCCCTCTTCTCACAAACATGACCCGTGATGACCATAATGGCCGGCGCCTGGCGCGGGCGGAAGCCCTGGCTCGTCACTATGGATCGAAACCCGGCGTATTCTACGTGGTTCCCACCTTGGGGGGATAGTATACGGCTGCAGTCGTCCACCAATCTGAACTAGTGACCGGATTTACTTTTCGAGTCCGTGACATAACACACGCGGAGGAGGTCGCCATTGCATTATCTGCAGCTCCTGCCGCTTCCAAAACAATTATTTCCGACTCGTGGGAACGTTGAGCAGGACTGTGTACCGTACCTAGATTATCACCTTCTGCAAAACTGTGTCTATACCGGGGACCCCGCTCACCAGAATATCATTTGGGCTCCTGCTCACATGAGTCTTGAGGGAAATGAGGCAGCTGACGCCGCCGTCCGCGCGCTCTCTCACCGGGCATTCCCCTCCAGCCGCTGATGACTGGGAGCCGGGGTTTTGTAGGAGTAATCATGGGAGGTTGCGGCCAGTTACTGCACCAGGGTGGCCAACTCCTATTCTGGTGAGAGAGTGCGTTGCACGAGGTGTTCGCCGGTGTCAGGTCGCATCTCAAACCTGTTTATACAATTCCATCGACACGCGGATTTTAATTCCTTTTTATCTGTTGCGGAAATGCGCGGCACCGGGATTCGAACCACGGTCCTCTTGCTTGCGAGGTGGATGTTCTACCTCTGCGCCACCGTTCCACTTGCAGAGGTCAAGTGGATGCAGCTAGCACAGGACCGGATTATTTGGAAGAATATGGGAGAGGCCTGCAGTGGGTATGGCCAGGCTATTGATGATGATGACAGGACATACACATCACCAGGCACAACGACCCTATGCCCCCCTACTCAGGTAACCCCAATCTGGACTTACACGCCGATATTTCGACTTTGGAAGTGAAAGCGGCCGTCCTGACTCTGCAACAATTCTGTACCGGGACTTGACAAAATCTTCACTTCTATACTTCGCCTCCACAGCATTAAGGACTACCTTATTGCCTATAGCAGACGAGGTGGCCATACACGAGCAGTATAGAGTACGACTTGTCACCACACCATGTAGGCTACTACTTTGTTAAAGTTAAGTTAAATTGGTTCACAGGAAGGGAAAGGCGCAGTAACTGTCACACTTGCTCTGTGGACACCCGAACCGCGCCGTAAGGGAAGGGAGGAAGGTGGGAATGAAAGTTTTCACTCCCACCTTGATCCCTTCCCTTACGGCGCGGTTCAAGTGTCCACAGAGCAAGTGTGACAGATACAGCGCCTTTTCCTTCCTGTCAATCAATTATTAAATACCAGCCGCGATAGCTGCTTTCCAATAGAGGTGAAAAGTAAATTAAGGCGCCCGTGTGCTCTGCGATATCAATACACGTTAAAGAATCCCAGGGGGTTGAAATTTCCGGAGCCATCCACTATGGCGTTTCTGACAGCATGAGTCCCTTTGGGACGGGGTTCGCTTTGCGAGCAGTCGGGAAGGACGGCCGTGTGTTACATCGGCTCCGCCGAATTTATGCTCCTTTCCCGGACAAGGATTTCCAAAGCGCTTCAAAAGCAGCAGGACTTGTTCCCGGGCACTTCAGAACAACGAGGAGACCACCGTTTCTCAGGTGGGACCATTTTCAACGAGGATTTCAAGTTCAAGCGGATCGAGCGAGTAGCTAAGCCTAACAGATAGGCCTCGAGTCAGCTGCCCGCCGCGGCTCCGCGGGCAAACTCTGCCGCAAATCATGACAACCTTGACGGGGTACGACCCGGATGGAATGCGTATCGTCACCATTCCGCAGGCGAAAACGCCAGTTTTCGACAAAGTAACAGAAGCCAACATCCAACGCAAGATAGAAGAGTGGGAACGCGCATCAGCCCGTAACAACCGCTCGGCACGGCAGAAAGGACGAACGCCAGATGGCCACTTCACCGCCGCAGCTGATACGCCGCTGCAGGAGACGCCACGCACGCAAGTCAAGCGTTGGAAGCCTCCTCCGCAGCCGCGTCTCGACAAGCAAGATGCAGTCATCATAATCAAACCTAGAGGAACGCTGGATCTCAGCAAATTCAGGGGAAGCAACACTCTCGGAAGCTCCTTGCACATGGCAGCAGGCATTAATAACACATCAGCAGCGCTCAGCGTTTGGCCCATTTGGGAACAAAACATCATCGTCGTCGGCGTACGAGATGCCGAAATAATCAGAAAGATCCTCGCAATTCAAGAACTTAAACTAGGGGACACAGCACACGCAGTGTACTCCTACCTCCGGCCTTCTGACGACACATGTAAAGGAGTAATACAGGTGGACCCTAGGGTTTCCAACGAAGACATCACGGAAGCGCTTCGCTCCCCGGACGCACCAGTGGTGAGCGTGAGAAAACTAGGTTCCTCCAACAAAGCGGCCGTCACTTTCGAAGGAAGAAAGGTCCCTTTTCACGTCTTTTACTACGGAGAGGCGCTTCCTGTGCGCCTGTACAAGAAAACACCACCAGCCTGTTTGCTGTGCGGGAAACTTGGACACCGGGCGGATGTCTGCCCTTGCCCTGCGCAGTCACGATGTCCGCAGTGTGGCCAGGACGACATTCAAGAAGCCCATGACTGCCAACCCAAGTGCACAGTGTGCGAAGGCCCACATCCCATGGGGTCGAATCAATGCAAGTTCAAGTACCGAACATCACAACCAGCCAAATCCAAGACAGGTCAAGACAGTCACCAGTCCAGGGCCAAGTTTCGGGACCGGTCCAGCCGCAGAGGCACATCTAACAGCGGGGACCGACTGACCCAACGGGCCCAGTCCAACAGCAGCAACTCAGGACCACGCGGCTCCCGGTCATCAAGCAAAGGACGTGACACTAGCGACAAGGCGTCGCACCCCACCGGCAGTCGTCCAGCTGAGAAAACAACAGGACCCCATTACAAGGACCAGCGCAACGACGGCAAGGTGAGCTGGGCAGATGTAGCTGCCTCCTCCCCCGAAGCGTTGGCTTACAAACAACTTAAAGCAGAGATCGAGAAACTAAAGTCAGAAAATAGGAAATTAAAAGAGCAATTAGGCGTCGCAGCCAACCCGAAGAACACATTACCTCCATTGACACAACAGGCATGTCCGATGGAGGAGGACAAGGAAGAGGTACACCCTCCGTACCCACAGGAGCTAAATACTAGCACTATCGACAGGCAAACTGCACTAGAGACGCCACAGCAGGCGCCAATGCCGCAGGTACCACAGGCAGCAGCACCGCAGGCACCCATGCCGCAATTTATTGAGAACACCGAAACACAGGACCGCATTACCCGCTTGGAAAACACAGTCCAAGATCTCATGGCCAATAAATTACAAATTATGATCGAGACGACAATCAAAAGCATGTTAGAATCAGTTATCAAGCCCATGATGGAAAAACTTGAACCAGTTCTAATCAGGATGCAAGCGCAGGAGATTAGAATTGACCGAAAAATTCAGGAATATTCGGATGTTTCTCACAACAAGGGCACAAAACTACAGGGCAAAATGGGAAATCGTCGCCTAGTCATCCCTGAACTTGATAAAGAACCTGAAGATCCACCACAGGATCCGACACACATTTCTAATCCTCAACATGGCGCCACAACCAAGACCTAAACTCACCATCCTACAATGGAACTGCAGGGGACTAAAGCGGCAAGAGGGAAACATTACAACAATACATAGACTCTTATTCTCATGCGCCGCAAATAATAGCCCTGCAAGAAGTAAATATGGAGGCTAAGATCAGAGGATACTCAACACATCAAACAAACCCCTCGACATGTATTTTGGTCCACAAATCATGCACAGCAACCACTGTAGACCTTGACCTACACAGCGACATTGAATATACCTTCATAAAGTTGCTACCACAACACCGTAACAGCAAGGGCACCTATATACTCAATATATATAGTCGCCCCAAACAGCGCCGCGCAGCCTTTGACGCTATCTTTATCAAAGCACTAAGAGAAGCTCACACAGCTCCCCTAGCTATAGTCGGCGACTTTAACGCTTCTAGCCCATTATGGGGATATCCAAAGGAAGACACTAAAGGCAGGAAACTAGCTTCCGCCATCGCTGACATGGCACTCACCTTACTTACTGACCCGCAGCATCCGACTCGAGTCGGTACCAGCATAACTCGGGATACCTCCCCCGACCTGACGCTCGTCCGCAACGCCCGCAACTATGAGTGGCTCAATACGGGAGAGACCTTAGGCAGCGATCACTACATGCTGCAGACCATCTTTGAAAGCAACAAGCACAGCAAACCTCGTGGGCAAGCCAGAATGACAGACTGGGAGAAATTCAGGAAGGATACTAAACTAGTTACATCGGAACAAATAACTAGTTACGAAGAGTGGGCGGCATCTATTCTCGACCTTAAAGAAAACCTCACAAAAACCCTTGCCACCACGGAGGACCACCCAGCTGTTGACAACCATCTTCTACACCTTTGGGAAGCTAGGCGTAGTCTCATAAAACGGTGGAAGAAACAAAGGCACAATCGAAAACTCAGAATTCGAATAGCGAAGCTAACTACTCAAGCAGACCAATACGCATGGGACCTCGCTCGCACCAATTGGCTAAAAAGGTGCGAATCCCTCAAAGGTCGCCTAGACAGCAAGACTACGTGGAACCTTCTCCGATGCCTAATTGATCCACCGAAATCGAAGAGTGAACAACGTAGAAATTTGCATCGAGCCTTACACAACTTTCAAGGCACGGATGATGAACTCATGGATGAACTCACGCGTCGCTATATCTGCACTTCGAGAGACGCAGAACCCTCAAATCCAGAATACCGGGGGGAACCGAACGAAGACCTAGATAAAGACTTCACTTTAGAAGAAATCATAGCAGCACTAGCAGATATGCGCCGAGGTACAGCCCCGGGACAAGACAAAATTACGGTCGGACTTCTAACCAACCTCGGCACGGAGGCACTGCAGCAACTTACGGATTACGTTAACGAATGCTGGCGCATCGGCACCATTCCACAGGCATGGAAAACAGCCAATGTACACTTTATCCCCAAACCCGGCAAGAAAATCAGCATTGAAAACCTACGCCCCATATCCCTCACGTCGTGCGCAGGCAAACTCATGGAAAAGGCAGTCCACGCACGTCTCTCCAACTATCTAGAGAACAACGAGCTACTGCCACACACGATGTTTGGATTCAGAGCACATCTGTCCACCCATGATGTGCTTCTGCAACTCAAACGCGAAGTCATTGATCCAGCACGCAGAAACAGTGACCGAGCACTTCTATCCCTCGACCTCAAAGGAGCGTTTGACAATGTCAAACATTCCACAATCCTCCAAAATCTCCAGACCACCAACTGTGGCCAGCGAGTCTACTCATACATCTATGATTTCCTTAAAGACAGAACAGTCAACATCAGCATCGGCACTAAACAAACAACGCAAGTGAAGATGGGCACGAGAGGCACTCCGCAAGGGGCAGTATTATCCCCACTTCTGTTCAATATTGCACTCCGCAATCTTCCACCTCTTCTAAATCAGATACAGGGCATACGACACGCCCTGTACGCTGACGATATAACCATCTGGACAACTAGGGGTAGTATGGGAATGATGGAAGAACAACTACAAACAGCGGCAACAACAGTTCAGAATTATGCACGAGCGTGTGGACTAACCTGCTCTCCCGAAAAATGTGAACTCCTAGTCTTCCGCCAGCACAAAAATCAGGCCACGATCGACATCCACGTTGACAACTCACCCATAAAGGAAGTTCAGACCGTTAAGATACTGGGTCTATGCATCAATAACAAGGGCAACAACCACCTCGCCATCCAGAAACTCCGCCTCGTGAGCGAGCAAGTCGGCAGGATGATCGCCAGAATAACGACGCGGAAATCAGGGATGCGCGAAGAAGATACTCTCCGACTGGTGCAGGCCTTCGTCGTGAGCCGCATCGTCTATGCGGCACCCTACCTTCGTCTCAAGAAGTTTGACATCAAGAACCTCGACGTCATAATCAGAACAGCCTACAAGAAGGCCCTGGGCCTCCCTCTTACGACATCGACGGACCGGCTTTTACGACTGGGCGTCCACAACACGGTAGACGAGCTGATTGAGGCACACCTCACGGCGCAGGTGGTACGACTCTCCACGACTCTGACTGGCCGACAAGTCTTGAACGATTTGAACATCAATTGCCCCGAACAGCTAGACCCTAAAAGCGACATCCCAGCCTCATGGAGAGGACAATTCAAGGGAACTCCATTACCGAGGAATATGCACCCCGACTTTCACCAGCCAAGAAGACAAGCACGAGCGGAAGCTATAAAAAGGCACTACGGCGGGCGCGAGGGCGTGTTCTATGTCGATGCTGCGGGTCCTGAACAGGGAATGGCGGCCGTTGCGGTAGTACACCAAGATAAAACAGTGGATGGACTAATATTACACAGCCATGACACACTGGCTGCGGAGGAAGTGGCAATTGCCCTAGCTGCGACACACACTACCTCAGAATACATTCTTACAGATTCACAGACAGCATATCGCAATTACCTCAGGGGCAGGATTGCACCGCTAGCAGCTAAAATCCTGCAAGATAGTTACACCCGTGGCTACCAACCCATGGATAAACACTTAGTATGGGTACCAGGTCACCAGGGCATCCCAGGGAACGAGAGCGCACACGCCTCAGCCCGAGCATTTCTCCCCCGGGCACCCAATACGGATCTCGTGGAACCTCCTATCCCATTGCTAACTTACACCGAAATACTTCAGCACTTAAGATTATCTCGCCGGGTCTACCCTCCACCGGCAAAGACACTAGACAAAGGGGAGGAGATACACCTCCGCAAGCTACAGACCAACACTTTTAACAATCCACGCAGACTACACGCAATAGATCCAGAGTCATTTGACTCACAATGCAAATTCTGCGGGGAGAAGGCGGACCTATACCATATGGTGTGGGCATGCCAGCGAAATCAGACTGTCACTATTAATAACCAGCCAACGCAGGAGGGGTGGGAGGCAGCTCTGACCAGCTCGGACGCAAGGGTTCAAAAAGAACTCATCGGAAGAGCTCGGACAGCAGCCTACGCCAATGGGGTTCCGGACTGAGGACTCCAACCGCCGCTACAACCTCCTAATCATTTTCATTAAAATATTTTTACCACCACCCTTTGGGACGGAAAACCCAATAAAGGACCCAACAAAGTAAGTTCTCTCACTTTGTTGGGTCCTTTATTGGGTTTTCCGTCCCAAAGGGACTCATGCTGTCAGAAACGCCATAGTGGATGACTCCGGAAATTTCAACCCCCTGGGATTCTTGAACGTGTATTGATATCGCAGAGCACACGGGCGCCTTAATTTACTTTTCACCTCTATTGGAAAGCAGCTATCGCGGCTGGTATTTAATAATTGGTTGACAGGAAGGGAAAGGCGCTGTATCTGTTACACTTGCTCTGTGGACACCTGAACCGCGCCGTAAGGGAAGGGATGAAGGTGGGAGTGAAAGTATTCGATCCTGCATTCCTGGGCGCAGTAATCGAGCGTCTTACCAATTCCTTTTCTTCCTCATACCCCAGCTACGGCTACGGGCCTTCCTCTACCAATAAAAGTAGTATCATTCATTCTCGCGCCTGCGAGAAATGAGCGCGATTACATAATGCACCTTTTCTAAGAATCCTTTTTGTTAAGGAACGAAGCGGGTTCTACTTGAAGGGCCCCTGAAATGCTACATGCGGCAAAGCTATAATGCAAGAAATCCATGGAGGTGGTCCTTGTGAGTATTCAAGTCAAATTTCAAAACCTTGTGTGGAGCGTATAATTTAAAAAAAATAATTTTTAAAAATGCGCAGAATGTATCCCCAGACGCACCCGACAGACAAATGCAGAGTCTGCCGAACGGAGACGGCCGGCTTCGCACACATTCTGTGGAATTACAAGTACCAGGAAGAAGCTAAGTCTGGGAGGATCCCACCGCGACTGGAAGCAGCCGCAGGGAGCGACAATCAAAAGGAACAACTCTGGGCCGTCCAGCAGGTCATCAAGGCGCTGGCCCGGCAGCGTATTTGGGTTTGCTCGGTACGGTGGCTCCGCAAGGGACAGAACGACAGAAGAGACGAAGAAAGCGGGCTGTTCCGACTAGCATCTACCGCCCCCAGGAGCCGAGCAGCCTAGCGATTAGCGACGCATGCTTTTTCAATGGGCTTCACGTTAGACGCGGCACTAGCTTGAGAGAGCTTATAATACTACTACTATTATTATTATTATTATTATTATTATTATTATTATTATTATTATTATTGTTATTATTATTATTATTATTATTATTATTATTATTATTATTATTATT
>JAJIZL010035957.1:0-16571 GCA_023969395.1 Amblyomma maculatum | reverse complement strand
CCCCCCGCCCGCCGCTGCTGTGATGGTCGGTCTGCTTGTGTACGGTGACTAAAGCATAAACTGCGGGTTTCACAAGCAGGGAAAAGGTGTGGTAACGTGCTCATTCCTTTGGTATAGCGTCTCAGTGCGAACACGTGCTATTGGTTTCTTCTCAGATTCAGATAGGTGAGTAGATAAGCAACTTCGTGGCTTTGTAATCTCATCTACTTGACGAAATAAACACCTTCCTGTAAGCGTGGTTGCTGGCCCCATAGGAAATTCGTTGCCAAATTATGCGGGGGTCGAAATATTTCCGACGCTCGTCACAAGAGCTTTGAAAATTTTGTTCTTTTATTATAAATGCTAAGTTAATAAAAAGAGTACGTCTGCTAGAGCGTTGTTTCCTTCTTCCAGATGTCTTCGTATCTAATATAGTTCTAATACAGCTCGATCCTTACCATTCCTAAACGCAGTGCACAAGGTAAACACATCGCACGCTTGCACAGATGCAAACAAAAAGATGAAATAAGATATGGTAGCGCAAATTTATTTCTGCTTTACCCTTACAGTGCACTGCCTACAATTGAGCAAATTGATATCATAAATTTATCATCCGCATTTTAAGTGAAGTATGGTTTTCGTGCTAAGCGCTTGAAATTTCAAACACTATTATGTTCTAAGGCAATTGGTCTTACAACATAAATACTTGCATTGCGCAGAGTGAAGGATACCTTATTCCAAATGTGTTTTTGTTGTGTCTAGAATAAGTGTATATAATGTCGTGTACAAATGTTATGGTTGGCCGAAAGGACAGAGTTGAGAAAAACACAATTTAGGTTAACCAAATCTGCACTGAAATGGCTTGAATTTGGAGGCAAAAATGCTTAGAAGAAAATGTGCAGTCTAAACTTCAATGCGGACAGTGAGTTCCATCAAGTGCTTGAAGTGGAGTTCAAGGTTCGTCTTTCATGACGTTTTCTTTCCAAATGCTTTTTTTTTTTTAATCTGTGACATAGGATTATAACAAATTGTCAAATACAAATGGTGAAAAATGGATGTTTTTTTTTTGCTTGCCAGAACGCTTAAGCCAAATATTTTTTGCATGACTGCCACCAAGTTCTGCTAACTGTATGACAAATAATGAATCAAATTTCTCTTGTGCCATAAAAAAATAGCTTTATTTAAATTTTAGGCGAGTCAATTTCTTTATATTTTTCTCGCAATATATACAGGCGTGCTGTAGTCTAAAAGGTTCTTGTTTTTTATCATGAAAGAATATCTGTACCGTTTCGCCAAATTATCTAGTATGGGAGTGTGGGTCCCATAAATCAGGTGGTTTAAAATATTCCACTGCTTTGAAGTATTCCTGACGTCATGTTTTCAACCCCATCACCATATTATTCAACAGTTAAACCCGTAGGGGGTATTGCTTATCTGAGGCACAATAAAATGCCTCGCATCTTGCACTTCGGCTTTATTCTTCGACATTAGTAGAACACTGAAGCTGTAGAGGCACATGGCTACATAGCCTGAAAATGGTAAGAAGGCACGGAGAAGCTGCCCTTGTGCTGAGGGTCTCCAGTCACAACCAAACGCTTTTTTGCAGATCCTCTAAATGAAAAGTCGAGTTTGTTAAAATAGATAGCAGATGTATCCGTAATAATAGTGCGTGGAGTGTGTGTCTAAAACTTGCTATCGTTTTTTACATGCAAGGCCGAGTCTACTTAAACACTATTTTTTTATAAGTAGTACTAAAATTTTCACTAATGATGTGACTGCGGTGAATTTAGCTAAGTATTATTGTTTGCTGCTCTTCTGAGGACTCTTTGAAAGTGCGCAGGGGATGTCTTATCATTCTTGGGAGTCCCACGCGCCTTCGTTGCGTCATGAAAATGCGCTGCCTGGATTTAAAAATAGCCCTTGTTCGCTGGCGCAATGGAAAGCTTTTTCTACAACGCCTTATGTGATATTGGCAATGGTAGACAGCGGGTAAATCGAGCTTTGTCACCAATTGCAACTACCCCGCTATATGTTTGAATATTTATTACGAGGGGCTTACAAACAAAGAATGCCAGGCATATGAAACAAGCATAATTAATCTTTTATCACGGAGTCTGTGGGATATATGTGCCCGAAGCGTCTAAGATACTTAGAAACATATACTCGCAAACGCGTCTGCTGTAGGGTACTGTAATATTATGCTGTTAAATCTAGTAACCATTAAAAAGGAGACTATTGTAGCCCCTTTTATAACAGAGGGGCTATCAAACCCATTATGCTTCGCGATCGTAAATAAACCTAAGCGGCTTACTTATGGTGCGCCTGCACCCACGTCCAAAAATACATCGAGCGCACTCAATGGGAGAGAACACCGAAGAGAACACGGCTGCCTTAATAGCGCCGAATAACACTATAATAATGCATACAGGTGCGTCGTCTTTAAGACAATGTGTTGCCATATTGACATCGATTTAAATCTCTACCGCTTTGACGGCAGAGCATTCTGACGAGCGATCTAACATAATCACACTCCATCTTGATTTCTATAGTAAAATGTTTCACCTAACTCTTCTTTAACAACTATTGGTATGTGCGTCGTTGTAAACTAACTTTGGTGCACTTTTAGCCAAACTTCTGAATTTTTCGGTTCTGGCGGCGCTCTTCTATAGCCAAGACACTGCTCTCAGCCGCGGCTCTTTGCATGGTTCGAGCGGTGTACACAGAAGGCACTTCGCGTAATATATTTCGGGCTTCGTGCTGTACCAAGCTTGTAATCGTCAAATTTAGGACATCGTGTTCCAAACCTAGTAGCCAGCACTTGGTTCTAGTAAAGAGGTGCCTGTATATTGTTTGGTGATACAGATTTGAAACGATAAATACCTCACAGTTACAGGTCCTTCGCCGCTCACGGGGGTGGCTTTTACCACGAAAGGAAATACTGCTAAATTACTTTGGGACCCTCCTGCACAGGGTGGATACGAGGGAATACAGGTGACGTGGAACTGTGACCGCTACAAAACACCCAAGCATCTGACCACGTTTTACATTGACTCTTCCTATGACAGCACCACGGAGGTACCCTTAGAAGGTAAGACGCTGGAACAATGTATTTCTACCTGGCATCGAAGTGTACAGTCGTGAGCGAAAATGGTATACAACACGGAGTCAGTAGCGAAGCTCAGAAATCTGCATCAAAAATTCATTCAGAGAAAGCGACATGGTGAGCGACAGCTACACATGCATGTGTATTAAATGGGACATCACCGCAATTGTCGCAATCCCAAATAGCTGTTGCTTGATGGCGTTGGAATGTAGTTTTTCTGAGCACAGCAACCTGCCGCGTATTATATAGCACTCTTTCTCACGACAGTCCATATTTAGGCTTTTAAAGGGGGTGGTGTGTGTTTTGCTTTGTTGACGCCAACGCTGTGTGCAAAGTGCTTTTTCAAAAACTGGCGAAAAAATAAAATTATTCCAAATAGTCCGTACGCGGAACATAGGTCAATACGATAAATACGAAGAAATACGAAGCAACAACCGAAAAACCGATCGATGCGCTGTGTCACTATGTATGGAGGCCCAAAGCCAACGCCAATCTTAAAATCCCAAAGCCAATCTTCGCATGCGTACGCATACGAAGATGATTCGACGGATTTTTCAACCTATTACACAACAATGGTACTAAAAACCATGGATATTATTCCAAGCTTATAAAAGCGTTAGCTTAGAAACCTCATTTAAAAAAAAAAAAAAAAGGAATGGTTGGAAAGCATTGAAGATTCTCCTGTTCGATATAGACTCTGCAAAATCTCGGGGGGGTTAGAAGAAAATAGCGTAAAGAAAGAAGAGGCGAGGAGAATGGTGCCTGACCAGGCAGAGAGTATCTAAAGGACGTTAGGAGCAGTTTTAAGTGGCTTTGATTAATCTACGAAGCGCCTGCTTGCCGTTTTTTTATCTAGCATTGCGCGCAGTTGTCATATTTACTTACATCAAAGGGAACATAGTAACGTGCTGTAGACAACTCCCGTTAACCGCGGATATGCTACATGAACCTCGTCTATATATGTAATATTTTCCGGCTACAGTATTCTCGAAATTTTCATCTTTGCCCGGTTGGTGAGAGGTGATTCTCTGATGATTGCACACAGCCGCAACCTAAAACGTAGTTTCATATTTACATATATCGGTGTTTTGTGGATGAATCGTATCTGCATCACAGGTTATTGCCATAGTTACTGTCATCTAGTCATTCCAAAAGGCCCTACCTTACAAAATGAAAGCTTGCTTCAATGTTTGGGCGACGCAAAACGACAAAGCAACGACAATAAAGATATGGACGACGGTATACGCACTGTTAGAAGACAATAATAGGAAATTCAACTCAGATTATGACAATGGATTAGGAGTGCTCCTGCAATCGCGTATTCTTCCCAAAACTTCTCATATCTTCCGTGTAGAGCCTGCACTAAGTGTATGATCAAATAGTTGCACCAATGGGAAACAGCTAGAATGATATTTGAGTATGGCACAGAATACATTCGTTACCACGTCGTCCTAGTACCACAAATTCCGGATTACGCCTCCCCAATTTGGCACAAAAGCTGGTTCTTCACATGCTAACATGCTGTTACCTCTGTTACTCCGGAAACGCACGCCTAACAGCAACGATTTAGATTTTTTATACGTATTCGTATAGTAAAATAAAATAAAGTTGAGCAAGTTGTGTAGTGCACCACAGAGAGTTATAAATTTATTAATTATTTAATTTCAATTTCATTTGGACCGTAGGGCCGTTACATTGGTGGGACATAAGATTCGTGTAACGGAAAGGAAAACCTTATAAACTTGCTTTGTAGACGTATGACTGCGCTTAGGCATATTTAAGTCAGTAGTTGCTCATTATTACAAAGGAAGAATGAGTTTAAAAAACCCAACATAAAGATTTCGACGATATGGCTGGCGCAGTCTCTAGGTTGATTTACGGATATTGCATTCCAACACCCTTAAAATATCCTTCTAGAATGAAAGGCATTCTTTCATTGGAAGCAGGTGGTGGACCTGGAGCAAAATTCGATGTCATTAACGTCTAATCAACCTGCGTCTTCACGACATTGCTTCTCACAGCGTACGTTAGTGTTGTACCCACTGATAGGTCGTCTACAGGAGCTTACTTATGTATGCCTTCCTGAGCTTCACTTTCCCCTGCGGTAGACACACACCGATGTTTATAGTCATCATCATTATCAGCCGGACTACACCCACTGCAGGGCGAAGGCCTCTTCCAGTTTACTCTAATTAACCCGCTCCTGTGGTAGTGCATCCACTTCACCCCGGCGAATTTCTAAATCTCATGCACCCACGTAATTTGCTGCTGCCACCTGCTACGCTTCCCTTCCCTTGGAATTTAATAGCTTACTCTTAGAGACCATCTATTGTCCTCTCTTCGAACGCCGTATCCTGTCCATGCCCATTTCTTCTTCTTGATTTGAACTATAATGTCAGTAACTTCAGTTATTTCTCTGACCTACTCTGCACGCTTCCAATCTCTTAACGATACACCTACCATTATCTGTTTCATAGCTCTCTGCGTTGTCCTCAACTTAAATTGAACTCTTTTCGTTCATAATATCTCGATGTCAACCTGATAGGCACAGCTGTCTGTGGAGGTTTTTACACAAGCAGGAGCAACTGCCAACGTACGCCAACGCTGCCCCCGCTATTGGCCAGAACAGGTGACCAGCGCACCGACTGGTCACGTTATATTATGACGTCACGTATTCATGCGACATGATCTATTGACGTCACATACGCGACCCATCATTCAGCCCAGTGCACTGTAACGGGCTTTCGTGCTGTGTCCCGTCTCGTTGACTACAGATAGCGCCGTGCACTGTATTCTTGTCAGTGTGGTTCTTGCTTTCGTAAAAAAGAGGGTGAGTACATGCGCTAATCGGATGCTCGACTTTACCTGTTCACACAATGCTATTGCCGAGCATCCAAGACGGCAATAGTCAAGTTCGATTTCTCCGTCCCAGACTACCTGCTGACAGGTTCCCTGCTTCCGCTTTGAGGGGAAACAGCGTCACGTTAACATAAACTGATTCATAGTGGCTGCTGGCGCGCTCCTATCCTGTTATCGTACCTCTTCGCCGTCCTTTGCTACAGATAAAGCAAAGCATTGGTTATCGCGACGCACTTCATTCGCACGCGGTGAAGTTGCAAATACGTTTACCTCCTGATGTCCTTCTGATGTTGACAATAAACAACACAGGAGCGATTAATCGGTGCTTTTCTCGACCTGAGCGCGATATCACTGAATGCGAAACGCATGACGCGGCTCTGCTTGGCGGGGGATTCTCGCCGTTGCTGCTTGTGGCGAAGATCGACCAAGGTTGAATAAGCCATGGTGCGCTCAGCAGCATACAAGATCAGACGAAAGCGTTTGCAAAGTCATAAGCCTTAAACGAACTGTTCGCTTGTGATGCATTCAGGTCTGGGCGATGAAACTTTCCAAGGAGGCGGAAAACAGAGCAGAGTCCGTATTCCGAGTTTTCATGGTTGACCTAATTTTCGCTATTCCCCCCCCCCCCCTCGAGTCATCCCATTGTTGAAAATTCTGCATCCGGAGGTGGTACTGGCATCTGGTTCCAAAGCTTCCATAATTCAGATTACTCGAGGTGCGAGATATAACCACAGCTTCGATTACGACGCCGACTTGGAATACGGACACAGCACGAGCATACCATCCGGACCCAGGGCTCTAAACGCGTTGGTGTGAGTGAATTTGAATACATGAAAGTGAAGAAGCAAGGTTCTCAAGTCTTACAGTCACTTGCAGACTATGTCTATGGAGTGCATCTCAAGGTTTAACTTGGTATATTGCATTTGGAACAAAAAAAAATAGTAAGAATGCCCATGAAATCCAACTCAATATAACCGCGACTAGGGTGCCTAAGTTTAAGGAAGTTGGACAGGTGGGGGAGTCCTGGGTCATCCGAGAAATATCTAGCGTGAACAGGAGTAAAGAATAAAGTTAGAAAGTAATCCGGGACTGAAGACAGGCGTGTGAGTGTACACTACGACCATAAACCCTCCCACGTGCGAGCCGTCGAGGCTACGGCGCACAATAGAAACAAAATACCCATAACAAACTTCATTAGATGCCGTTCATACATTTAATAACTAAACTTTTTTTGAGAAGAAAATGCACATGTGAATTCAGTAGAAATCTGGCAAATATACTTGGTTGATAGAAAGAATAGAAAATAAAAACTAGTGGAACGCTTAAGCTTTCCATTAGGAGTAGACGCGAGGAGCCTTTAACACCGCCTTTTCCTTGCATGAAATATTTTCTGTCTATACGTATTCAATTTTAACGTTATGAGAGCTCTACATCGCTAAATATTAAAAACACAAGTTAGTAAGTCATACCCACTCCATCGAGTTCACTAAGTGCCAATCAAACACGCTTTCTATCAATGAATCTTCGAGGTCTATGCTTTGTGTGACTCTTTTGCATGCAAAAGACCTGGGTTTGAAGCCTAATAGCGACAAATTTGTTTTGTTGAATTGCTTCTAATTTGTACAATACTTCAATTTGTAAAACCTTCTCACCAATGTTAGCTGCCTTTGGAGCCTTGCGCATTCATTATATAGTATATTTTGTATGTGACTTGTTAAACATTCCCGCACAAGGTAATGTGGATAGGATGTCATAATCCTTAAACCAATGTGAAAATTTCTCACGAATAATTTCGACATGTGATACCAAAAATTCGGACAGGCTTTGCGCCCGAACATGCTGTATAGTACCTTCACGTAAAATATTCTAAGGGGTAGATGGCAAATTAAATGCAATCGTTTGGCTACTGCATCCTACATACAGTAGGAAATGGAACACAAACTGCACTGCAGCCATAAAAAGCAAGATTGGACGAACAGAAGTAATGATATAAGAAAATCCATACGAACATTACTGACTAAATTTTGTTCTTTGATTTCCTCCCAAGAGTAAAATAAAGTTGAAAGCGACGTTTAAATGGCAACAAAAATCATGGTGAAAGTGTCCAAAAATGTGTAATAAGCATAATATTTGCACGTTTTTGATGCAGCAGAATCAAAAACTACGGGGACGGAGAAAAAAACACAAAGAACGAGGACAAGCTGCGCAGACAACTAAAATTATTTATTATTAGGACAAGACAGCTAGGACCTTCATTTCTGGGTATCTCGGCCAGAAATCTTGCATAGCATTGCAGCGAGTGCAAAGCAAACAAAAACAACAAAAGGAAACAAACACGCACATGTAAGCCTAATCTGCATAAGTACAAGTCCTGGAAAGGAATGGAGACCGGCTAACATGAGAGATCCTGGAAGCATGGGCGATACATGATAAAGGAGGGCAGTTCGTAAGCGCAGCATCAATATTTATAAAATAAAAAAAGAAATATATTTTTTGAGCCGACCACAAGACATAGGAAAGCAAGAGATGTGTCGAGATTTGACTAGATTTGGCAAGGAAGCAAAAGGCATGGGTTGCCAATAAAGAACTTTAGTTGCTCAAGCAGCTTGTCTTCGTTATGTGTATCTCTGTATGCGTACCCGTTGTTTTAACTCTGCTGCACCAAAAATTTGAAGTATGTAGCACCCACCTCCGTTATCCACCCTTTTAAGCATAACGTCTAATAATGGCGTGCTGTGCGCAGCACCATACCTTTTTGCTTACTATACCAGCAAAAAACATGCCCCATAAAAAGTACTGCACGCAGCGCGACGACCACCTTCCGTGACTAGCCAGGTTAAGCTTAGTATTGAATAGTTACGACGTATTGTGATACTATTTACACAATATTTTCCTCGAGGGAGAAGAGATCATGACATTGCCTCATCTAAGACGCAGGAAAAACGCGCCGACACGAGGCGTTGTTAGTCACATCGCCCGTAATTCGGACTCTTATCAGTTCTAGGTGAAGCACAATGGAAAATTATGCACTATGTGAGCTCTTTACTCTCGAATGAGGTTTCCTACAAACTTTCTAGGTGCTCCCATTTTGACATCAAACGAGTGTCTGCGACAGCAACACCTCTTTGCTTGTATTCACGTTTCATAACAGGAGCCAATGTGTTGATACCTTACTGTTTGTAGTTAGGAATGTCATTAAGACACTCCTGAAGCAGTTTCGCAACGCAGGATTTAATATCAGACTGTAGGCTTAATGTGGCTGCCCAATTAGTGGGCAGCCACATTTAGTGGGCTGAATGAAACACGCACATAATATGTATTTGAGTGAAACAGCTTTCAGTTGCCTTCCTTCCTCTTTCCTCACTCGCCTGCCAATGAAATGTGGACATCCCGGCCACATATTGTTCAGCCCCTAACTTCCCAAGGTTTTGTGTGCCTCTCTTTCAAACAAACGTCACTGTGCAAAGTTTGACAAAGTAGTTTTCAGCGATTGTGCACCTTAATTGAGAAATATTTTAAAGCAATGTTCTTAAGGAAGCTATAATAGATCTTAGCATTTATAATATACTGGTAAGCCAAAAGGTAAAGAGGAAAGAAAGGCTGAAAAGGAAAGTATACAAGACTTGCATCTTACCTCTACTCACCTACGGGGCTAAAACGTGGCGAAAAGGGTTCTACTCAAGTCGAGGACAACGATGACTGCTATTGAACTAAAAACGGTAGGGGTCCCGTTAAGAGGCAAGAAGCGTGCAGAGTGGGTCACAGAAATAAATCAAGATACCGGCATTCCAGTGGAAATCAATAAGGAGAAATGAGCATGAGCAGGACATGTAGTGCGAAGAGGATAACCGATGGCCGCTCAGGGTAACACACTGTACTCAAAGGGGAAGAAAGCGTAGCCGGGGCAGCAGATGGTTGCGTGGGCGGATGAGGTTAAGCAATTAGCAAAGGTCAAGTGGATGCAGCTCGCACAAGACCAAGTTAATTAAAGGAATATTGCAGAGGCCCTAGCCTGCATAGAGTCCGGCTGATGATAATGTTGAAGCTAAAAGGTGCAGTAGTCTCTCAACTGTTTTGAGTAGGTTTTAAAAACTGTCCCAAGTGCTTTAAAAATATCTCGCCTGAAAAACTGCGATTAAGTGTTCCTGTCCATTGATGTTCTGGTTGACTTTCAGGTCTGCCTTCCGACACCGAAAATTGTGAGTTCTACGTCTCAGCGTTCAAGGGTCAAAATGAAAGGCGATTCTACAGCTTACCAGTGCGAGCTGTGCCACTCTAACTACGTCGTTGCTGAAACAAGGAGCATAAATATTGCGTTTACTGAACTTATAACATGTCTCTGTCACTTCGCTTTCCGCAATAAATGATTAAAACAACTTCCTTTCATTTGATATATACACGCCGATCTTTAGTAAGCCTTGAGCTTCTTTCCCAAAATTAGTGATTGCCTCATTAAGCATCTTCGCCTAATCAAGGAGGTGTATTTTATTTGCGAGGATTGTTTTTAAATAAGGAGTGTTCGATTTATTTTTGCTGATAATATATCGCATGAGACTACCTAGTATTCAATTTTTAAGAGAATATAATATCTAGAATAGAGATGTTTATGCCATGAGTAGAACTTATACTGCCTGACAGATGCTCGCATGCAGGCGAGAAGTTGTAATGGAAGGAAATAAAATGAAGACCGTAATGACTGCCTGAAAAAAATCTAAAATACAATCCTGGTGACATTCCGAGAACCTGCGAAATAAAAGAATGTTTTCCTATGAACAATTCAGGAGTGCAGAGGCGACCTTTTATTAAACAGAAAGTGCTTACCTCAAAAAATGTCATTTGGCTTCTTAAGTCGATGAAAATCAGGAGCAGAAAGGTGTCATTTACGCAACCGACCTAGAAGCGGCATAGACACGTAACGGAATCGGTGACGGTTAAGAAGGAAATGAACTGTGTACGTATACATGTGTTTGTTTTCTGGAATTCACCGTTGTTATGTGAGACCTCGGAAGAAGGAAATAAACTGGTGTACGTATACATGTGTTTATTTTCTGGAATTCACCATTGTTATGTGAGACCTCGGATTAAAACTTTTCAGTTTGGGAATTTTACCGTTTTCGCACCGCAATTTTGGAAATATCAGTGTCGATGCACTGGCCGTCGTTTCTTAATCGAATCTGCACGGCAACGCCTTCTCTTCTGAAATATATAACAACAAAACAAACCAGCTTCTCATTCCCGAAACAGGTTGTAGCCGGTATTGGATTCTGTCAAAAACACGATGGAGCATGATAGAAACATATGGAAAATAATTCCTGGAGTCCCATTTCCTGAAGTTTTTGTTTTTTTTCTTCGTCCTCAGACTTCGAGGCCTGCTCTACGTAAAGTAAACCGGTCTGGATGATGTCATGCTTCCAACGAGAAAACGCGCCATGGAGTCTTATGCGTCCGCGAGTCCACCCTGTACCTCGCGGACACCAAGGAATAATTATTGTTGCTACAAAGCTTTTTCTTCGCCTAAAACGCTTCCTGTTAGTAATATCACCTTCGTACAGCAGTCGTGCAGCGGTTGTTGGAAGAAATGGCAGAATATAGAGTCGTACACAAAGCTTCGGAAAAGCAAATCAGATGTGTGCTTTCGGAGAGAGCCGACTGGAGCGGCAATCGTTTAACCAACCAGCAATTCTATAGAAATTTATACAGTTACTGAAATAAATGGCAGCAATCGTGAATTTGAACACCGCTTGGGTTTAGCTTCAGCATTCACAGTTACAAATTTTACATATTCAGCGATTCGGGAGTTTTCAAATATGCTGGGATAGAAGTATTAGATAATTTTCTGCGTCTTCCAATGTGAAGCAATATCTTTCTTTTGGTTTGTTCATTGCTCAGATATCTCTGCGAAAGAAAACGAATGAAAAATTGATGTGGTCACGACAGCAAAACGTTAATAGCCAAAACCTGCAAGCCTTCCAATTTAAGGTTAGCGCATATTTTAATTGCTAATCTGAAATGTTAATATTCACGAAGAAAATGACCTAAGCAACTTCTCGTTCAAAATTTTCATTACCCCGAATTTTATTCCAGGCGGGGAGAGGACGTAAGCAATTCTTTGCAAGCACTGTAAAAGGAGTGGCTGGTAAGGATTGCATGAATGCGGATATTTTGGAAGGCGGGGGATCGGGCTGGAAATATTTTGATTCAGTATACATCACGGGTCACAACCACGAGCAGTGGAATCTTGGGGGATCGCTATATTGTTTTCTTTCGACTGAAAGCGGATGGAACATCAATGTGGCGTGGGTTTCACATGTCGAACCTCACAAATTTCGTAGTATAGCTCATATTTCAAAGTTTTTGAATGTAAGTGTCACATCTTACGAAGTGTGCGTAATGTGAGTTTTTTAAGGCTCCGTTTATACACGGCGCATTTTCTTCCAGGTAATGCTTCCTAGATATAACAAAGTGTTTCACATAACTTGATTCAAGAATTTTAAAATGCGCTACAGCGAAGCTTATTTAGACAGTCGGCATACCGTTTGCCGTAATGTACCTCTCCTTGGAACATTTTTACGCTCATCTCAATTAGGCCCGCTACACGTACATTTAATCTATTTCATCACGATAAAAAGTTCAGCCCCCCTTTGCACGAACCGACACAGTCAGATTTTTCTTTGTACCCTTAGAAATAAGAGTATGGAATGTCCTGCCTATCCTGTAATTAACACTGTCGATCATGATCAGTTTATCGCAATATTGAAAGAAGGTCTAGTACCGTAGTTTGGATTTATTCATATTTTTTTTTCCTTTGTACTAGCTTTGTTTTTGCTTTTGCAATTCGATTTATCTATTTGGTGTTATGCATCTCCTCTCCATATTTTAGTCTCCTTATACTGTAGTAAAAATGTTATTGCGCGCTTGCTTCGACGTATTTCCTGAAGGCTCTTTATTTACGCCACCAAATTATTTTTGTACTTTTTCCATCGCTTTTATTGTATGTTGCATCCCCCCCACCCCTTATGTAATCCCCATATCAGCCTTTGAGGTAAATAAATGAAAAAAAGGTCAATTAACAATGGTGAATTCCTCAAAGTCATTAGTAATCAGTTTGTAGCAAAATTAGCTTTCTCTGTTTCTGGAAAAGGTTCGAAAACAACCCATCATATCTTTTTCAAGCAGCGTAGCTTCGCCATGGCCTGCTTTTTACGGTATTTGAATACAAAAACCTGCGAAATATGAAAAAAGAAAACGTCTGTAACAGCGCTCGTGCGTTATGTTAATGCAACGCTGCCATCAATGTTAGGACGAACAAGAGGTGTGCTCTGACCGCGCCGCGCCGTTACTGACTTCGACGGGCTGCACCATGAAACAAATTAACAAAATTGTGCCTGCCTTGAATTAGCCGACTTGGGTGCTTTTTCTTCCTTATATGCTTTTCATTGCGATAGCTCGATAAAAACACCGTTCGTTTACAGTCTCTTAACGGTAAACTTACCATTCTTTGTTTCATAGATCTGTGCGTGGTCCCCAGTTTGAGTAGAACTCTTGTCATTAACCTCCTTTTTTCAGCTCCAAAGTTGACTACCGGTAAGATACGTTAGACGTATGATTTGTTCTTGAGTGATACTGGTAACCTGCCGTTCACGACCTCACACCGCGTCTCATAGGAACGCAGGCTTTGCTGCTGTGTAATGCAGATCCTCGTTGGTCGATTGGTTTCTGACGTCACAGCCACAGGACTCTATGCGTGATTTTGAAAGTCCTCACAATACTCACGTGAAATATGATAGCACGCGGAAAGTGAAAGTGAAGGCATAACAACTAATGCATATACTCCTAAGGGTCTGAAAGGTATGAGTTATGTTTTTAAAGTAATTTCTTCTGCTAAAAGCCAAAGTTTAAAAACTAACAGTTTTGGACAAGATTCGATCCGGCGATCATTGGATGGCGCGACAGATGTATGCTGTACCGAATATATACTGCTTGCTAGTGACATTTTTCGGTATAGATTGCCAATAGTTGGTATTAGCGAGCTGCTTCTCTGTTTCAGCTTGGTAACGACCAGCAATTTCGTTTAGCGATAGTATGAAAGGATTCGGAGCCGGCTAGCTTCTTACGACCATGGGCCCCACTTAGATTTCTCCGGAAATAGAAACAAAACAATTACGCTCCCACGGCTTGCATTATCATACAAAACAACTGTGCAAATCGAGTACGTATCAGCTAGCGGTGATCATCAGCATTCTGCCGTATGAAATAATGGTTCACCTAATACACGAAATTAAGTGAAGATCAGCAATGACCCGGGCATACAAACTCGAGGAGCGAAACAGGCCTGTGTTGTCTGAAATCGGCAGGTCCCGGAAAGCCCTTGGTTGCAAATTTCCTTAACCCCGCCTTTTCTTTCGCCAATAAAGGTGCGCTTGACATGACGTTTCTCTTCTTTTAGCTCACAGCAAGATAAATTTATGCAAATATAAAATCCTAAAGTATATGCAAACCATCGTCTATCTATTTTATAAAAAAAAACAGTAACACATACCACGCTTTGCAAATCCCACTAGATTGTTAACAAAGGAAAAATTTAACTATTTCAAAATACTGATTCCGCCCAACTGAATATTGTAAAAATAGACACATTAGTATTAGTCAGAAACCTTTATGTGTGATTGATTTGATTTCTTTTAGGTCTCCAAAAAGTAATGCAAGTGGAATTTGATGAGCACCTTATTTGGCACCAATATTTCCGAAAAGCTCTTTTATTCTGCTTGGTGGGTCTGAATTTGGAGCTCTATACTACCGCTACTCTCGTCTCAGCTACAACTTTGGATAGCTGCATGGCAGATACCATGTTGCTTCAGTGTTTCCTATTAGTCCTTTTGGATACAAAGGCGAAAGGCAGCAGCGTAATTGCCTTCAAGCGATTGCGCGTTCTTTTAGTACTATAATTATATTCTGAATAATATTAATATTCAAGTGATTACGCGTTCTTGTATTCCGATATTAATATTCTGAATAATAATATTATTCTGAAAATTGCCGATATCTTTAGAGGAATGGCAGAGAACAAACTATGTCGAGCTTCATGCAATTTGAAGCACCTTTGTTTAGGGTGCCATACATCCTGCACAAGTTCTATGCATCACAGGTCACGGAGTCACTTGGTCTTTTGTGTGCACTCTCCTCTGAGTGTGGAGTCTGCAGTTGTTATATTCCAGTGCACTACTACTGTCTACACAAGGCGTTTCATTTGAGCAGTGGGTTAAACATAGACAAAACAAACCCATCTGTTCACGACACTCGCCCCAAGGCCAGCGGTTGTACGAGATCCTTTGTGTGGGCCCAACGAAACGTGACTAGGCGTCTAAAGATGGAACACGGAAGGTAGATTTACTCTGTCGGCAAACTAGAAATTCCAGCTCTTCTATTCCAGCCACGTTCGGAACTTGTCTCTCTTGTCTTTTTCGCATAGAGGACGATCCGAACGTGCATGCATGCTTTGGGGATCTCACAAGTTAGAAACCGAAGGAACTCTTTGGTGAATGTAGGCTCTGAGCAAACTTCATTAGGCTCAGGCAGGATTTTAGGTCCAAAAGACTCACTCATCTAATTTCTTCCCTCTCAGCACGTTTACTGGAATTCGCTCAAACTCTGATTCCGTCGCCTTACAGAAACACACGCAGACGGAAGCACGATGGTTTTGATAACTAATGTCATCATTTGAAACTTTCAGATGTAATTAGTTCCAGAATGTTGCTTTACAAAGACATCGGAATGGTGTCATTTGCGTAAACACTCTACATGTACTTACATGCGGCTGGTCTCCATATCTCTTGTCAAGTTTTGGTTCACGGCAATGAAATACACCTGCAGCAATAATAGCACGTGGCTGATTAAATTTCGAGAGCACCATTTACTACTGAAAAATCCTTTTTATTTAAAGATAGTTGTGATTTAGTACTGGAAGTCTCATGTCTGGTTTCACGGCGCAACTAAGTTGTATATCCAATTCATCATAATCATCATCATCATCATCATCATCATCATCATAATAATAATCAGCCTGACTATACCCACTGCAGGGCGAAGGCCTCTCCCATATTTCTCCAATTATTCCGGTTCTGTGCTAGCTGCATCCACTTGACCCCTGCGAACTTGTTAACCTCATCCACCCACCTAACTTTCTGCCGCCCCCTTCTACGCTTTCCTTCCCTTGGAATCCAGTTTGTTACCCTAAGCGACCATCGGTTATCCTCTCTTCGCACTACATGTCCTGCCCATGCCCATTTCTTCTTAATTTTCGCTAGGATGTCGGCAACTTAAGTTATTTCTCTGATCCACTCTGCACGCTTCCTATCTTTTAATGTTACCCCTGCCATTTTTCGTTCCATAGCCCTCTGGGTTGTCCTCAACATAAGTAGGGGGGGGGCGCTCTCAGCGCTTGAGGTGAACGGACGCACTGACATGCGATCCGTGTTTCGGCACCGATATCAGCGATAAATTGTGTCATCGACCTCGAATCTTTAATGTATTGAACTGCGGAAGTCACAAGGATAACGAAGACACCAAGTTTCTGGGCAAGTGAACCTTTTTCCACCTTTTTTGCAAAGATTGTAGTTTCCAACTACGGGGG
>JAJIZL010035956.1:46643-60985 GCA_023969395.1 Amblyomma maculatum | reverse complement strand
CGATAGAGCACATGGCTAACGATCGTCGTCTTCACGTTATCCAGGTTGGTCAATCGTGTTCTCTACATGCTAGGAAAACATCAAATCGTTTTTTACTGCTGCTTCCGTGCCCACAAGTGCTCTATGACGTGTGTTGTGACTGCAAGGAGGTGTTGGTTATGTTGTTGCTGTGTTCGGGTGACGTTGAGCTAAACCCCGGGCCTAATCGCAAGCAAACTACAGAGCGGCAGACCCAAGTAGCTGATGAAGACGGCACGTCGTGCGCCCATCGTCATAATGAAGTCATGGCTGCGTTGTCCTTTATTAAAACCGCCTGTGAGGCGTCAGCGGAGGCCCAAGCCATGTTGACGCAGGCTGTTAATGACGTAAAAGCCAATCAGGAATGTTTAGCAAAGCGGCTGTCTAATATTGATACTCGACTCGCTTCTGTTGAAACAAAAGTCAGCATTGTTAGTAGTCTCGAAGGAGAACTTCTGTTAACAAACGACACCATTAATGACTTGACGCAACAGAATAATGAGCTTCTTTCCCGCATCAATGATCTGGAAGACAGATCTCGCAGAAATAATTTAATATTTTATGGCGTCCCCGATAGCAATGAAACGTGGAATGACACAGAAAAAAACGTTATTAGTTTGCTTTCATCCAGTTTTGGGTCAGAATTTAAACCAGACAAAATAGAACGAGCTTACCGCCTTGGTGGCCCTTTTGTTCAAGAAAAATGCCGACCAGTGATAATAAAATTTTCGCACTTTAAAGCGAAAGAAGAAGTGATGTCACATCGTGATGAGCTGAAAACAAATGACATTTCAGTTTCTGAAGACTACTGCGCAGCAACTAGGCTCGCTCGCAAAAGGTTAACTGCTTTCGCAAAATCTTTGCCTGGTTCACCATCCTTTAGGCTTCGCTACGACAAACTAACTGTAAATAAAAGGCAATATGTTTATGACCCTAGAACAGACAGTGTCATTGAGCTGCCCCGGCTGCGTTATCATTCTCCTTCTCGTAGCAGCCCATCCGATGATTCATCTGCACGCGCTCGACCCTCTACATCCAATGCTGCTCGCGCATGCGCGATGGGAGACATTTCGAATTCAAGTCCCACGCGTAATGTTTCATAACACTTAGCCAGGGGCAGTGGTTATCGGCGCCCTATATCAGTCCTTTATACTAATATCCGGAGCATTTTAGGCAAAAGAGATGATATCAGCGCAGCTATCAATTCGTGCGATGCCGACCTGGTGGCGCTCACTGAAACTTGGTTAAGTGCTCGTGTAAGCGACAGCGAAATTTTTACTCACACCAAGCCTTTCAATGTCTATCGTTGTGACAGAGATGGAAGACAAGGGGGTGGAACCCTGCTCGCAGTTTCTACTAACCTAACATCGTTCTGAATTAATGTTTCATGCAACATAGAATCTGTCTGGTGCGGCGTCATTTTAAACAACAGAGTGCACATCATTGGCGTCTGTTATCGTCCACCTAATGCAGACATCACATTCGTGAATGAATTGCATGACGCGGTTAACACCGTCGTCCTTCGTTATCCAGCATCCCCGGTATTTCTTCTAGGCGATTTCAATTATCCATCAATAAACTGGACATCGACACCGCCTACCTGCACACCATATTCTTCGAATTGTCAAGCTTTTCTCGATATGTGCTCCCTTTTCAATTTTGATCAGGTTGTTGATGGCCCAACGCGTGTTATCGGCAGTTCTGCTAACATTCTTGACCTGATCCTCACCACTAACCTTGATATGATAGGCCCAATAATTTTCATGCCGGGACTCAGTGATCATTCTTTACTTCATTTCGACCTAAACTTTACCGCGTCTTCAGCTACGAAAAAACGCAAGATTATATTTGATTACAAAAAGGCAAACTTTGAAGAGATAAATAGAGAACTTTCGCTCTTCCTTGACAACTATCTTAGTGGTTTTGAACATCGTTCTGTCCAAGAGAACTGGGACCTGTTCGTCAATAAAATTTCATATCTAACTGAGGCTTACATTCCCAAGAAAATACTAACAGTACATAGACATTCGCCATGGTATAATTCGTACTTAAATCGACTTTCGAACAGAAAAAAACGCTTATTTCGGGCAGCAAAACTGCAGCAGACTGCGTCACGCTGGCAAGCATACACTAATGCATCTCACACCTACTCTCAAGCTGTCGCTTCTGCAAAATCTACTTTTTTGAAATACACTCTACCATCCTTGCTCACTAATAACCCTAGCAAATTTTGGAACATCGTAACTAACTCCCAGAGCAACTCAGAGATTTCTTTACTTGACCAGAACGACTTACCTGTGCCTAGCAAGGAGTGCGCATCGATTTTAAACAATATGTTCACACTGAACTTTTCATCTGCAACCTATCTTCAATTGCCTACACATTCGTTTTCGGGCTATACGATTATGCATCCAATATCAATAGATGCCGACGGGATTGCAAAGCTAATTGAAACACTAAAACCTTCATGTTCCTCTGGTGTTGACAATATAAATGCAAGACTCCTTAAAGAAACAAACATGTACTCCTCTGTCCTTTTGGCAAAAATATTTCAACAATCTTTAGATACTGGCGCTATTCCTGTACATTGGAAGCAGGCGAAGGTGATTCCACTTCATAAATCCGGTAACAAGCAATCTCCCCTTAATTATCGCCCCATATCTCTTACTAGCATACCATGTAAAATTCTTGAACATGTCATTTGCTCACACCTAGCTAGTTTTCTTGACTCGAACCTTTTTTTCAATCCAGCGCAACATGGCTTCAGGAATTCATACTCATGCGAGACACAGCTACTTTGTTTCACAAACTCCATGCTAACCCTTATTGACAACCGTTCCTTGGCTGATTGTATCTTCTTGGATTTTTCTAAGGCCTTTGACAAAATCAACCATCATCTTTTACTACTTAAACTCAAGTGTCTTAATATTGACAGACATCTTCTTACCTGGGTCGAAGTTTTCCTCATCGGTCGATCACAGCATGTCTTTGCTAACAACAATAATTCACCGTCAACACCTGTTACGTCAGGTGTACCACAAGGGTCCGTTTTGGGCCCTCTTCTTTTTTTAGTTTATATTAATGACCTTCCTAACTGTGTGACTTCCCCTATTCACTTATTTGCCGATGACTGTGTTATTTATCGCGAGATTGCTGAACCCGCCGATGTTTCTGCTTTACAATCTGACCTCAATAATATAACTAAATGGTGCAGCACATGGTGTATGGACCTAAATGTTGAAAAATGTAAAGCTATGCGAGTGTCGCGCAGTAATTTCCCCCCTGCTTGCTATGCATTGAATAACACTCCTTTAGATACTGTAACTTCGTACAAATATTTGGGTGTGCATATTACTAATGACCTCAGCTGGAAGCAACATATTGATTACATTATTAACAACAGTAACCGCATGCTTGGGTATTTGCGCCGTAACTTTTCGAAGGCACCTGTTTCGACTAAAATGACTATGTACAAAGCATTGGTACGTTCAAAGATTGAATATGCTTCTGCAATCTGGGATCCCGGTTTCACGAACTTGAAATCCTCACTTGAGATGGTTCAAAATAATTCAGCGCGTTTCATTCTTTCCAATTACAGTCGCACTAGCAGCATAACTTCAATGAAACTAACGTTATCTTTGCCATCTCTCGAGCTTAGAAGGAAAATTTCACGTCTTAGCCTTTTTCACAAAATTTATCATCATAACGAATTGAGGCATACTTTCATTTCGCAGCCATCGTATCGCTCCTCCCGCGTTGATCATGCTTACAAAGTAAATGTCATAACTTGCAATACTAATGCCCTTTTTCATTCCTTTCTACCTCGTACGTCAGTAGAGTGGAATCGCCTTCCGCCCGATATCGCATTAATCCAAGATCACGATTCATTTCACTCATCACTGATGCAATATCTTGAAGCTGATCCGTGACACTTTTTCCCCCCTGACTATTATCTTATTTCCGTTTTTGGTTTTTCATGCTTGTTTGCTCCCAGTGCTGTTGTTCTTTTCGCTGTATAATGCTGTTCTCTCACCGCTTATGATTGTTTTCAGTTTATTCCGCTTGTATAACTTTCTTTATTGTAAGATTGTTTTCGTTGTTCTGTATTCCCTTGTTCGTTTAGCCTTTGTTATGTTTTGTTCATTTAGTGTTCTATGCTTTCTATCATATATGATGTACCACTCCCCTCTGTAATGCGTATGCGCTTGAGGGTAATAAAATGAAATGAAATGAAATGAAAGAAGATCGTGGGAGGCGGTAGCTGGCAGCTAACAATGCCGAGCACTAACTGGACGTAGGGCTTCCTGACATTCCGTTTGGTAGGAGCTCCGAACTCGGGCCTCTCCTTTCATAGGGGACAGTGGTGTCACAATCAGCCTGTCAAAACCCTTGCATTCGCGTTACCCCTAGCCGACGCAGGCACTTTCATACGACTCGCTTAAAGCGGGGCTTCATATGTTGTCCAGTAGCTTACGCTATCGCGAAGGTGGAAGCGAAAACAAAGAGAAGGATATGCCGTAATGAAGAGCTTCAGACACCCGCGCGATAGAGACTATCGCCTCATCGCAGTTTAGTAACCCAAAGTGCCCCATAGGATTTCTTGTTTAGACTCAACGCAGTAGCAAGCAAATTATCGCTGCAAGAACCGTAGAGTACGAATGATTATTTATTCACTAGCAATTAGCACAGCTTACATGTACAAGATCTCACTCCCAGGTAGATCACGCGAGTGCGTGGCGTTCTCTAGGGAGCGCCAGTGCGCCCGACCCTGCCGCACATCGGGGGGAAGGGGTAGGACATATATAGTCTCAAAACAGACGCTTGGGCAAGTTGGTAATCCATTGAGGGTAAACAGCGCAAAAAAGACGAGGACATAAGAAGTACACAAACGAGCGCTGACCGTTATAGAGGCCTTTTTTCTCCGATGTGTGTCCGTGTCTTAGGTGTCTTATGCAAAAGCGCTTCGATGAGAGCGCCTTCCTTTAAAACGAAAAACCATAAATATAATGATGCAATTATTGGAGCATATTGGCCATCATTTCTAGGTAGTATAAATAACTTTTTGAACGTTTTCTTAATTACCGACTTCATTAAATACCATAACGCCGCCTTTTTTTCATCACTGACTAAAAGTCATAAATTGGAGAAATTATGACAGTTTGTCTTATATTTGCGGAATCTAAAGAGCGCACAGTTGTGATTTTTATTGTTCTGTAGTAAACGAAAATTCTCAGTGCACGTTACCAATAAGCAGCATCGTTGCGACTAACCATGGCAAAGCCCGGATAATGTTTATACTCTGCCATCCCAAAGGTTCGTCGAGTTTGGCGAATACGAACGAGCTCTGCGTCACGCCAAACAATGAACGAAGCGCCAACTGCAACCGAATCACGCTCATGTACTTCTACAACGGAACATCTAAAATGTGTCAACACTTCAGATGGAGGGGCTGTGACCGAGAAGGGGTGTTTGAAACCCGCCACCAGTGCGTGTCACATTGCAACAAAGGTAAGGACACTTCCCTAATTCATTCAATTTAGAAATGTACAAGCTGAAGATAAGAAATAAGAAGTTCCATGTTGCATACTAGGCTAGTTCAGTTTGATACCCAAACATGCGATCTAGATTCACAAATAACTCAGGCATGCGCAGCGAGTGCTTGCCTTCTACGCTTCAAAATTAATCGCAAACGCCGCAGGCTGAACAGAGAGTAATAAACGAAAGGAAAATTAACGAGACACTTAAGCTCCACCTTGAAATGTTTGACTCGATAGCACTAATAGCTCCAGTCTGCGGCTCCCCTATGGGTTTCTTGTTCCTGTACATGCATACTCCGATGCATATCCCTTGATGCTTCGTCTAATTGCTACCCCGTTATCCAGCTACCTGCCGTAAGTGACCAGCCGACATAGATATACCGTCCTGTTTTAACCAAGCCTTATAATCGTGCCTACATGGCCTAGGAGTTGGTGTCTGACTCGGCATCAGAGATTACAGAAAAATTGCTTCCTGCAGACGCGCTCACCTTAAAAGAGCAACCCAAGTTGGTAGCTTCTCTCAACTTCGTGATGTGGCAGAAACAGTCGACTAATAATTGCTCGGCCATGGCAGAGCCATGTTCGTGATTTTTAAATCGAAAGTTTTATTAGCATAGGCGAGGCAAGGTAATCAATGTGGTAAATTTGACATCAGGTGCCGAGCGAGGAGCCAGCGCAGCCCGCTTCGCGCTGGTGCGGCTCGCGGAGTGGGCGGCATTTGCTTCTTCTCCTACTTCGCACACCTGCCAAACCTTATTCGTGAGGTACACAGCTTTACGAGTATACAACACTGTCTGACACAGTGCAACACAGCCTTCCAGGCCTACCCGTTTCCTACATTACCACCGCTGCCCAACTAGCTCACCCCCTGGGACCTCTCCCTTCAAGATCTCCTCGACATCTTTGTGTCGTCTAGACCCGGCAGTGGTGTTCTTGAGGTTCGTAGACACCCACGCAGCAATCGCGCCCGAACCAATGCTTCAGCTACGTTTCCTTGACGTTCGCAGATAGCCCTGGAGTGGTCAAAACACAGCAAACCGTGTTATATATGACCATCCTTAATCGAGCTCCCACTCTCTAAACTAGGTCCAGGTATATCTCAGTCTAGCTTGGCTTAGCAACACAGCACAACCCTCCATTTTCACAGAACAGCACAGCCATTTCCCCTCACAACGCGGGAAACAGAGACAACGCCAAGCTTTCTTGTGGAACGGGACGTTTATCGCTATCGCGTTAAGGAAATATTAAACCAAACAAGAAGCGCACGATAAGTAATATATTACTATTTGAGAGACTTCTTGATCCTCGTATTTTACCTCTGAGCCCACGGGCTGGATTGCTTAAAAAAATAAAATTTCCCTACTTTCTTTCCAATTTAGACCCCGGGAAAAGCGAATGGCATAGTTTTTGTTACGATTGGTTCGGGAAACTAAACATAAGTTACAAAACCATTAGTACTTCACTCGCCGTTCAGACCGTGAACAACTTGAATGGATTGCCTCGCCAAAAAGGTAGCTAAAACTTATGTTGTTGTTGTTGTGGCTGTAGGAAGAAAGAAAAGAAAATGCACGGGCCTGCCACTGGCTCTGTAGCTGAGCCACCTCCGCTGCCTCGTGCGGACAGAAGAGAAAATAGCGAAGAAAAAAAAAAGAAGAGGGAGAGAAAGACGCGCACCGCAACAACGGCCGTCGTCCACAACCATCGAAGCGATGGCGGTTGCAATGACGGTCTACAACAGAATACTTAAAAGGAGTATTAATGAAAGCATTCATAGGCCAATGGGTGTCCCTCCATGTGGGCATCCGCGAGAAGTATCACACTTTATCGCAAGATTCCGGGGGATACTGCATGATTCTAATCCAACAAGATACCAAGCTTACGCCGTTTGGCGTCGGATCCACACGTGCGTGCTGCGCCTTTTCTTCAACGAACGCAGCACCACACAGCATATAGAAACAGACGCAGTAAAAAGCAGAAACTATCGGTGTTTCAAATTGGTTAACAGGAAAGAAAACGCGCAGTATATATCACCCTTCGCGGTCACCTGAACCGCCCTGCAAGAGAAGGCGGAAGGTGGGAGGGAAAGAAGAAAAAGAGAAAGACTGACGTAGGTGGAGGGATTGAAATTTGCGGGCTTTCGCCTCATCGCACTTTGGTGATACAAAGTGCCCCCTAGAAATTCTACCTTTAGCAGGTGCTGCTGCTACTTGCTGAGCCGTAGCGACACTTAGAGGTTAAATAACGTTCATAAATCAGGCATTCGCCTGAGACCTGACTAATCTGCATCGTTGTATAGACTATCACCGACAGTATTCAACAGTCAATCACGTTAACCATGAGTACAGGTCCAAGGCTTGAAGGAAATTTAAAAAACATGAAGCTTTCTCTTAGCTAGGTTTCTCGCTGATAAACACTTAATATGGGCGGATACAGGTTAAGAAAAAAGCGGCAAACAGTCTTCAAACGACCCCATTCCAACCAACGACATCGCTTCAAATGTGTGACGTTGCGGTACACAGGGTAAAAGAAATAAAACAATCAAAAGAACGTGTTCTGCGCTCGCGGTCTCGCAGACTTTTACCAAAATGGCTGCCTGCGGTTGTCGCGTACGACCGTCGGTGTCGCCAGATAGATGTGCACATACTGCAACGTTATTGCTGTGAACTGATATCACAAGGTGTAATTTAGCGAAAAGCGTTATTTGTGGGTTGTGTAGAGGTATTTCTATGCGAGATGAGAACGATCGCTGTAGCATTTCGGTACCGCTCGAAGTTCTATCGGGAGACCGCCGCTGTCTACTGTGATATTTGCGCCGTTCATTGCTGATTCAGAACGTTGTGTGTCATACAGCCGAGGTAATCGCCCTCCGAGGATGTGCTTTTCTTGTGCGTGAAGGTCTAAGTGTGAGCGTGCGTGTCGATCAGGCTCCCGTTTCATCCCTCCGATGTCAGTGAAAATGCGTTGCTGCCCATGCTCTTATCGCACCAGCGAGCGCGATAGATGATGGCAATCGCTGGTTCTTATTTTTCGGTGATTGCGCCTGTAAGTATTTGATATTTGGTGGGTGAGTAGCGCACGATGGTAAAGCCAGAAAGAGTTATGAGATGAAGGAGAGAAATGTAAATGAAGAGTCAAGCACTGCATGCCCTTTTGGAGCATCTACCGACCTATTAGTCTGAAAGCTGTACCAAGCGAATTGTGATTCAGTTTTTGTTTCTTAAATCTGTACGTAATCAAAAAACGCCAGAATACGAAACAAAATCTCTTCACTTTTTGATCGGGAATGCATACATGCTGCCCAGTTAGTTTCGAGAATGTTTTCTGTCTTGTGCGACTCGGTTACGTGCTAAGATAACGCTGTTATATAATGTGTTAACTGGTAGGTTTCTTTCCGTTACTCTGTGATGGGCAGCTGCTGATTTGATTCTTCTTAGGAAGAATACTTTATGAATCAAATTGACTTTGGATTTCTTTAAGTGTCTATTTGTATTTAAATGAAATATTTTCAGGTGATTTTCAAATGCTATAAATTCAATTCCAACATTTCAGTTGTGCATCAGAAGTGTGCTTCAGTGGCACTGCTCGACTAAGTCTCGACTAAGGCATGTGCCGTGAAAAGTCAGCAAATGAAGCTGCGAGCATGCGTCCTACTTACGAGGCGCCTATTTGTTCCTTTATTGATATCCCTGCGCCCAGTATCTTTTGCTGACCCTTCATCGGCCATACGGTAGTACTGACGTTGGCTGCTGGGGAAAGGAAGATTCACCAGCTTTGTCAAGCTGTCGGTGGTGAGAGCTTGGTCCGCAGAATGCAGTCAGCTGTCTCCTAAATTCATCTTGTCCGATCCTGCGAACGCATACTGTTTGCGATGTAGCACTCTGTCTGGAAGCTTATATCCTGTAACGTGGTTGCTCTATTTTACTTCTGGCCTCTTTTAAATCGTCGTAGGCGCTTGCTACCCTCCATGAATGTAGATCTCAGCGCTACTAAGCACTGGCGGTCACTTGAGCATCTTAGGTAGTACTTGGATTCTTCAACATTCCCGAGCTTGAACATCTAACTGGCGGCTTTTAAGCGGTTGTTTGCACTTCAATAGGCCCCCTTTTATTCGTGGGCATAATAGCAATCAGGTTTGGTTTGCATCCAAAAGCGACTCAGGCCATCACGGGCGCAGTAGTGGAGGGCGCCAGATAATTTCGACCACTTGGAATTCTTTAACGTGCACTCGTACAAGGGGCCTTGGTATTCTCCTCCGTTGAAAAACAACCGCTGCGGCCGGATTGAAGCCAAGTCTCCGGCTCAGGAGTCGAGCACACCAACCACTGAACAAGTTTGGTGGGCAACAACCAGTCCTGTAAAAATATAGCTTGTCTCCTTTATTCCAAATTCCAACTTTTATTTTTTTTAATGCAGTTGAGTGAGGACTTCTGAGTCACATAGTGAAACTACGCATGCACAGTTTCTCCCCGCGCACCAGAAATAATTGAGGAGTCTAATGTCCCATGCACCATCTTTCCTTGTGTACGATATGCGGCTTTCGATAAGGCACACCATTTAGAAGCTTTACACGAAAAGGTTGATGTATTAGACGCACCCTTGTATATAAGACGCACCTCTATTTACCTAGTTGTGACAACCAAACTAGATTATAGACGATTGCGCGACCATCGTAAGATCCTTCCTACCGAGGAGAAAAATCTTTACGCGAAATGATAGAAAAAAAGAGACAACACTCACGCTCAAAACTAGCACTCTCGCACAGGTAGAGCTGCAACACTTATTGTTTACTCAGAGAATGGAACGGCTTCATCTTCAGACGCGCTATCGTAACCTTTGCAAATGTCTGGTGGCAGCGCTGCTGAGACACCTCATTCGCATTCGTAATAGCTGTTCTGGTCGTCGCTGTGCTCGGGAGTCGGACACGCATTACAAGCAGGAAGTACTTAAACACGCATGCAGTAGTCACCAGACAATTGTGGCAAACAAGTGTAAACGTGAGTCGGCTTGTCTTGGTTGTTTTGGCAGCTAGACGTGCGAGGAGAGCGGATGTCGCCATCATATGGATTTCATATCAGTAATTCTTAGTGTCTGTGATGCGGCCATAGGTTTCACAATCACGGAAGTCGATACCGCCGTCATTTCATGACAAAGTTCACCTAGTAATGTAGCGCAAAAAAAAAAAAACTCATATAAACATCGCAGTCTAGGAGACACTAGCATTATTTTTGTAAAAAAATAAACGTTTCTTATACTCTAGAAAACACAACAATTGCGTCTGGCGAAGTTAAAGGGCGCTGACGAGATGAAACGCTCCTGCGATAAGCTGTTGCTTGAATTCGTGTGACCTACAAATATTCTCGCTTCTTTCAACAATTTCATGACCTTGCCGATTCCTACGCTCCGCAAAGTGTGACCATAGGCTTCACTATGTCTATTTCAATATGCCGTCGCTCCTTCAGTGGTGCAGGAACTCTACGTTAAGCACTTAGAGCGTGTGAAACCACACCTATGCGTTTACAAATTTCGTGTTCTCCTAGCAGTAATCTTACGCTAAGAAAGTATTTATGTTAAAGCACTTGATAGTAACCTCTTTCAGGGGTTACCAACGGCACAAATTGGGCTACAAATGTTTCAAATGCTACTAAAGAGAAGAGCGCGGCCGTCAGCGGGGTGATAAGGTAACGATTCTGGTTTTCAAAAGTTATGCGTTTGCGCATCATTTATGCAACAAAATTCGCCAAACACACTGAGGCCATTTCTGTCACCGGGGTGGCGCAGTGGTTAGGGAGCTCGACAACTGTGCCCAAGGACGCGGGATCGAATCCCGGCCTCGGCGGCCGCTTTTCGATGGAGGCGAAAAGCTAGGCGCCCGTGTGCTGTGCGATGTCAGTGCACGTTAAAGAACCCCAGGTGGTCGAAATTTGCGGAGTCCTCCAATACGGCGTCTCTCATAGCCTGAGTCGCTTTGGGACGTTAAACCCCAAGGCCAGACCAGATTAATTGGAAATGTTTTCCCTGTATGAGATTTTTAAACGCCCAGAAACTTTAATAGCGAAACCGACAACCCAAAACGAAAGCCCGCCTCTGCAAAACATTACACCAAGTTTATCTTGACCTACGTATTATGCGCCGTACACCTCATGCCTTCAACAGTTCTAAAGCACCTTTCTCCTGTTTATTCTATCACTTTCCGACTCGCGTGCGTACCATGCTGAAAGCGATGCCTACTTGCGCCAAAACTTATCAAAATATCCCCCGTTGCCGTTGTTGTAGCCCTTTTTGAGCGTGGACAGTACACACAATGGGAATGAGCATCTCAGACACGTAAATTGCATTGCCCGTTAGTCATTGCTCTGTCTTTTTTTGTGTGTGTGTTTGTCTTCCCACGTGGTACTGCTGCCACCTGCGTCGATTCAAGGCGCCCAATTTATAAGCTAAGTGATCTTCGTTTAGCAGTAGACAAATGTGTCCGTCTCCTGTTCAGAAGGTCGGCTGCAGCGGTCGGATCGTTTCCTCGAGGCGGGCTGTCCCAATAGTAGCCTCTAAGGCAAGCACGGTACGAGTTTGCTAGGCTTCCGATAGCACTGCTCCTCGGAGAACAACGATGAACCGGCTCTGTATCTTTAATATTCCTTCGCTAAAGCCACAGCCTTCTGACATTATGTGCAGACTTCATCGTCTGGCTTCTAATGACGTCTATGCAAGCGGCACTTTTGCAGACGCTGATTCGCTCATCAACGAGAAGGGCTTCAACCTTATCATTTAGTGTTCAACGATTTCGAGCTGTCTCATGAAAGGCAAAACGGTGCGAAGATTCCATGAGCCTGCCGCCAATTGTGTAGTGAGCTCAGCGCACTTCAGTTTGTTCGGACCATTTGTTGAGGACAGTGACAAAACAGCTGCCCGCGAAGCGCTGTATATGCAGTGGACACTCTATGTAGTATGAACTTTCAGTGGTTGCGACTGTTTATGTCCATGCAGTGGTATTACTAGCATTTTTAACATTGTTCTCGTACGCATTTGCGCGAACGTCTGCTCGGGGAGTTTAAACGCCGTTCATTTCGTTCACTTCTCAAGCCCCGCTATAATGCGGCGCCTCTTAGATGGCGTCCGTCAACACCGCTAACCTAACTGTGCGACCGAAAGACGCAACAGAACGCCTCGTAGTGGTGCTGAAAAAACAGGACTCGGTTTATTTCGCTGCGCCACGTATAGATGACAACCAGAAAAATACAAAACCTCATGACTCCTGGGGCTTCCAATCAGCATGCTCCTGTTAAGGCAGAATGAGCGCAATAATGGGTTCCCAGCATAGTTAGAAGTATGACTGGCCGGCGATGTCAGATCTCCAAAAGAAAACAATGGTGGAAACTTTTGCATGCTGTTCGAAGTCTACTAGCTGCGTCGAGGAAGCTGGAAATGTTGAGTACAAAAGTACAGCTTCTAAAACAACTGTATAAATATCCACCAAAAATATCTAAGGCCTTTTAATTACATTAAAAAAACTCTCTCGTGCATCTAAGGTCTCAAAAAATATAGTTACAAAAGACTGATTCCTAATCCTTATCTGTTACATGCAAAATGTGCTATACTCATTTGTAATACGAATAGGTTTAAAATTTTGCCGTCCTGCTGTTCATTTGGAAACGTTCAAGTTCGTTCTTGCGTAAATTTGTGAGATCCGAAAAATCTTTTGTTATTCAGCTTTCTCCCAAAAATACACGTTGAAATTTCTGCTGCGTCTAGCCCTGTCATGATTTGTTCTGCATTCTAGATCAAGGCGCTCCGTTCTGCGCTGCTCCTCCACCAAAACCCTGCAAGGAGAATGAAATTAGCCAAGGAAGAGAAAGGTTTTACTACAACATAACGATAAAAGCTTGCCTGTCGTACACGTTCTGTGGAGGCCGCCAGCCAGTGCTCGATAATAATCATTTCATCGCAAAAGAATATTGCCGAAAGCAATGCGAGTGAGTAATCATTCTTTGGACCTTTATAATTCTAAATTTCGATTGAATATTGTTCTTTCCGCGTTATAGTAGTCTACGGGCTGAAATCTATTAAGCTGCTTAAGCTGCATATCATTTGTGATCATACTTTTTGTCATTGAATCACTGGATTATGCTTACGCTACAGTAAGCACATAGAAAGAAAATGGCCTCGAATCTTGTCGATATGCGAGAGTGTGGTGTCTGCAGATATGGTTTTCTGGAGGAGCTAGAAGCCATTCGTTCCTTACTATTAAATATAGGAAGGCTTTTACATGTTTACCTTCATCCGAAAGGAGGGCGGAAATTCTTTGGTGATGAGAATGTTATGAGGTGAAGTTGGAGTACAACGCAGTCGTCGAACAACAGCTTCGCAGCACACCATTACGCTCAAACGCGTTATCATTAGTAATACAGTGATGCAGTCGTTTCGCACTTTAGTTAGCTTGCAAGACTATGAGAAACTTCGGTGACGACATGAGACAGCAAAAGAGTTCACCGTTCATCACTCCATTTGGAGCCTTCAAGTAAGACAAAATTCACAGATGATCATTGAGATACATACGGCATATAAGCGTTACCATTATTTTTCTACAACTTGTTCTGTAATTTTGTTCTCGTCAGTTAAATGGTTAAAGACGTAGCAGACGTTCTCTTTTATTTACCTTTAGCTTTAAACTAACGTATTTGTCATTATATTAATTCACATCCTTCATCGCAGACAAGTGTAACAGCTATGGAAACAGGAGCTCCCCCTACACACACACACACACACACACACACACACACACACACACACATA
>JAJIZL010035956.1:0-35445 GCA_023969395.1 Amblyomma maculatum | reverse complement strand
TATTATTATTATTATTATTATTATTATTATTATTATTATTATTATTACCCCGCAACCCGGAGACAAAGACTCCCTGATCACCTACAAGGAGCTCTCTGAGACTCCCAGACTAAACAGAAGGATCTATCCACTACCAGATAGGTCCCTATACCCTCGGAATGCAGGGCCTGGCGAAAAATCCCCTTCTAGCAGAATCACTGCTTTCAAAGCAACATTGCGTCCGATGCATGCACATAGCGATGCAATGCGATGCAAGCACAGAGGGAGCCGGACGTTCTGCTTTACATAGCATGCCACTTAGCATTATTGCTCAGTTGAGTCGGACGCAGTGACGCTTTAAAACCAGTCACCTTGTTACAGCTAGAAGTGGAAGGGGCTATATAATTCTGTATGCTGAAAATGTTTGCTCAGTGAACTAACTAGTCAGGGTGATCGGATGATAGTTTAGTGCAGTGAATCTGTCTTTCCCGGATAACTAGTCAGGGTGATCGGATGATAGTTTAGTGCAGTGAATCTGTCTTTCCCGGATAAAGGAGCTTTTCGTAGGCAGTTTACCTTTATTCCAATGCGAATAAAAATTCACAAGGGAACGTTAGCTTCCTCAGCATTTCTTCTGGCCTAATGCAGTTGCATTGCAGTTCGCTAGTGCGAGCTTTTCTTCATACATCGTAAACTGCCAATGTATTTTTCACTTGCATTTGGGCGTGAAAGCTTCTTTTTTTCGGCCTGGTTTCATATTGCATAACCCTCAGGATATCTTACGGAACTACGTTTACTATTAAAATTCTCATCTAAGATAGCAGCCTGTTCATTAAGGCACAGAATCTGAGCATTATTTCTATCACGAAGGGGTATAATAAATGACCTGTTTTCGCCATTCATCTTGCGTATTATTTGCCTGCATTTCCTCCTCATCTTCCTCCTCCTCCCCCACTAGTTCATTTGAATTGCAGATGACGCCCGACTACTGTGCCGGAGTACCCGGGTTCGAACCCGACCTCGGCGACTGCGTTTCGATGGAGGCGAAACAAAGAGGCGTCCGTGTGCTGTGCGATGTCAACGCACGTTAAAGATCCCCAGGTGGTCAAAATTACTCCGTAGCCCTTCACTACGGCTCCTCTTTCTCTCTTTCCTCCCTTCCCTTACGGCGCGGTTGCGGTGTCCACAGAAAACAAGTGAGACAGTTACCATGCCTTTCCCTTCCTACAAATAAATCAGTTAAATCAGTTTATTCTGGAAAAGACTCGGCGGCTGCGTTTCGATGGAGGCGAAACGAAATGGCGTCCGTGTGCTGTGCGATGTCAGCGCACGTTAAAGATCCCCAGGTTGTCGAAATTACTCCGTAGCCCTCCACTACTGCTCCTCTTTCTCTCTTTCTACTTGCAGTCCCACCTTCCTCCCTTCCTTACGGCGCGGTTGCGGTGTCCGCAGAAAAAACAAGTGAGACAGTTACCGTGCCTTTCCCTTCCTATAAATAAATCAGTTTTTGTTTTTATTCTGGAAAATAATTTTTTCCAAGACCCACTCTTCGCATTCCACCGAATATAATGACATTTCGATTTCGCGTTTCAATGACATTAGATTTATAACCCTTGGATAGCATTTTAAGGTTAGCCGTACTTTGATCTGCGCCATCTTTATTTGACGGGAAACTTCAATTCCCCACAAGCGCGGAGAGTTTGGAAGATTCCGCTAGAGCGGGAATTGATCAAAGACCTGCACCTATGATTATCTGAATGGCTACAGAATTCTTCTCATCTATAGTTAAATTTATGAAATCTCCATGTGCTATTATAGCATTTTCTTTAAAGACGTGCAGATGAGTTGCCGAAACTTTCCTCAGGGCGATCTGGCACGAAGAGCAGAACCAGAGCTTTTCATTTGCAAGAGGGCGGGGAAATAATCACTTCCAAAATTATATTGAATTACGTCCCATGCGTTATGCACAGATAGACGAGGTAATGCGAGTAATAAACCTATCCAAGATTGTTCTCTATTTGCAGGGCTCAAATGCGATCAAAATGAACGAAAATATCACACCGAGTTAGTGTTATAATATATGTTGTTTCATCAAGCTATTCATGGTAACGACACAGTGAACCTTCCATATTTTATGCGTATCTAAACAAAGAGAATGTTTCTTCTTTCAGCAAATATGCTATTATTTATATTCTAAATATGAGTAAAGATATCTTAAGCCGCGTTCAGACTACGTGCGCATCCGTCGTAAGTATCGTATTTATCGCAGTGCGCATAGTGGCTGGAACTCCCGTTTACGTAGCTTGCGACCGCGCATGTTCACACTGGGCCGTTCGGTAAGATGCGTTCTTTACGACCGGCCAATCAGCGCTCTCAACATGGCGCCGGTTAGCAAGCGGCTGATAGCGGAGGTCTGGGCTCTTCAAGCTCAAAATGAGATGTGAAAGAAAAGACTGGACACACAAATAAAATACGAAAAAGAACAATGGGTATATTAACAATTAACAACTCGATTATAAATACACTTCGTTTCACACACGCACGTTCGCACACAGTTTTCAAACGTCCGCTCACCGTGCTGACGCACCGCTCACTCTTTCGCACATTTCTTCACTCGCCCGTTCTCATTGTCGACGTATCGCGCACTCCTGCTCGGTGTCCCGTGATCGCACTCTCTCGCACCAAACCAGGCGTACGGTCCGCCTGCATCCCTGCTTGCGATTTTACCAGTGCCCCGGAACGATCTTGGAGACGGGCCGGGGCGGCGACTCAAAAGCCGTACTACTCACTCCAAACAATGAGCCGGGGCGCACGGCAGACACGGAAACGTCCGCGGAACCTCGTCCCCCCTCAGAAAATGCTGTTTTCTTTTTCTCTTTTACGGTGAGCTTCTTTCCAACTTCGACGAGTCCGCACCAGCTCCGTTCTGCGGCCCGACCGCAACGTCGCCCCGCATCGGCCTTTCGCTGCAGGCCAACTGTTTCCTCGCTTGTCAACGGAGCCGATGGGCTGCGAGAATGCACGGGGATGAAGCGGGCATACCCCGCCTCCATAACCTCACTTTTCTAAACTAGAGGAAACATTTGCTTGTTGAGAGCTTGTTCGCGCACGAAAAAACGGATTGATAAACCACTTACTACTTTGACTCAGCGCACTGGCAATTTGCAGCCAGGCATCGTTTTGCACTTCTCTCTGTGCGATTTCAGCTACTCGTAGTAGAGAGCCGGCCTCTGCCGAACTTTTTTTATGAGAGGCTGATAATTCCACAGCGAAGATTCCGCACTGCACATGATCAAGATGCGGACAGACACAATCACCGACACAGACACAATCACCGACACAACACCAATAACAACGGCGAGCCGAGACACTGCAGCAGAGTAGGAGTGTTGGATGATGTCGCCTACTAGTGGTTTGCGCGCGAAATCTGGATGGACCGGAAGCCTCGTGACCGGAAAGGGAAAACCGAAACGGCTGTGCGCATTGGTCGCGCGTAACAGACGTATCTGTACTAGTCGTAAAAGTCGCGGGTCCTCCGACATTTACGCCCACGCTGGCTGCGTACGTTGCGCATTTTACGCTCAATACGACAGCAGTCTGAACAGACACGTTACGTTTTTTGCGCTTACGCTTACGATCCTTACGAACGATACGTGCGTTGCGCACGTAGTCTGAACGCGGCTTTAGGGACAGGCAGCATCATCAGTGCAAGGTATAGGTATCAAAGCTAGAGGCTATTTATAACATTATTGGATGTCGGATACTGAGTGTGAAACAGCAGGTTACCCAAAGATAGCAGGCGGAAACAAAGGGACTTTGAGAGTACACATTCTACTACAATAGCACCGATAATGGTGAAAAATTATTGTATTAAGGCGAAAGCCTTTAGGCGCTCGTACTCGCGATGACCATCCGTCCGTTACATCCAAAGACTGGAATATTTGGCCGGAGCTGCCAACTCGGGCCTCTCATTTCAAACGAGAGAGTGATATCGGAATCAGCCTGCCAAGGCCCTTTCATTCACGTTGTCCCTCAGCCACGCAGGCACATTCATATGGCTCAGTTCAAGCGGGGCTTTATATGTTGGCTGGCAGCTTACGCTACACGTCATACCGAGCCAGGCATCCGTGCGGCGTTCGAGGAAGCGGCAAAAGTGCGGCGGTTTTCATTTGGCGCTTCCTCGAATGCCGTACCACACAGCATAGAGAAACAAACGCAGCACAGCAGGCATCAACGGCGTTTAAAAATGGTTTACATAAAAAAGGCGCAGTATCTGTCACACTTCTCCGCGGACACCTTAAAAAAACTGATTGATTTAAAGGAAGGGGAAGGCGCGGTTACTGTCTCACTTGTTTTCTGTGGACTCTGCAACCGCGCCGTAAGGGAAGGGAGGAAGGTGGGAGTGAAACTAGAAACAGAGAAAGAGGAGCCGTAGTGGAGGGCTACGGTGTAATTTCGACCACCTGGGCATCTTTAACGTACGCGCTGACATCGCACAGCACACGGACGCCACTTCGTTTCGCCTCCATCGAAACGCAGCCGCCGAGGTCGGGTTCGAACCCGGGTACTACGGCACAGTAGTCGGGCGTCTTACCACTGCACCACCCCGGCGGGGCTACTGCACCAAACCGTGCCGTAAGAAAAAGGAAGGTGAGACTGAAAACAGAGAGAAAGAGGTGTCATTGGTTTCATTTGTGGTGTTTAACGTACCAAAGCGACTCAGGCTGAGAGACGCCGTAGTGGAGGACTCTCGAAATTTTGACTACCTGGGGTTCTTTAACGTGCGCTGACATCGCACAGCACACTAGCGCCTTGCTTTTCGCCTCCGTCGAAAAGCGGCCGCTGAGGCCGGGATTCGATCCCGCTTCCTTGGGAACAGTAGTCAAGCGCCGTAACCACTGCGCCACCCCAATGGAGGGCTTCGGACCACCGCGCGATAGAGGCTTTCGCCTGTCATGTGATTACGAAAAACTTAAGTCCTTTATTGCGCATGCTGATGAAGTTGCAGATGATTATCAGGAAATACACAAATAAATGTAATGCGACCAGTAAACGGTAATACGCGACAACAAAATAACGATGTCAAACAAGTATTGTTTACCTGATGACATTATATTACTGATACGTGGTATAGTATGCCAAACCAGGCAAGAGGTTTGCTTCATGCGGTATTCAGCTTGTGCTGAAACGCCAAAGGTAGTAATCACCGTGTCTTGCACAAACAAAAGGCACAACAGCAAAGAGTAGTGATAAAATTATCAATATATAACAGCAACAGCGACAGCCTGACAGTGGATCACTGAGGGACTGCCTTGGCAGCATGCTTTGCGGAATAAAAAATTTTGAGGACGCTTAAGCTTCGCCTTCAGGAGTGGAACGCGATAGCGTTATTGCACCTCGTCGAGAAAACTTACTAAACGCAAGGGTATTGGGGCATCCTCGCACCGGTACCCGCGCGGCCCGAAGGGGAGAAGCGGGTGAGCGAAGATAGTGATCTAAAGAAAGGAAAGATGCTTAATTCTAAAACCTGTGAGGGTGCACGGCGAAACGTCAGGGGCGAGTGGCGCGCCACGTGTCGGGGCAGCGCCGCACATTGCGAGGAGGGGTTCTTCTGTGTTTGCCGCAAGATGGCTCTGCATGTGCGCAGAGCGCAGAAGAAATGTAGCGGAAACGTACTTCGCTACTCGTGTAACTGCGACTTCTGTAAGTAACATGCTCATAATTACCGATATACACTGCAGTATAGCGTTCTACGGCATGTTTCTAAGGCAACACCGCATTCACTAGAAGCGCTTTTGTACCGGGTTCAAGCATCGAAATCGTGGAAGAAGAAGGGCGTTCTGGGCGGCTGTGCCTGAAAATGTTGCTTGGTGGAAACAGCGCATCGGCCGTTGGCCGAGGTCTTTCGACTCTTCAGGACACTACCGAAACGTACAAAGTTGTCCTTCCACGCCTGCCCACCGGTAATGTTGTCTTTAATACCGTTTTCCTGCATGCCGACCTTAAGGGTCGCCCGTACCGAGCACCTGACTTTCGAGACGCACTTGCACAGATTTTGGACCTTCGGGAAATTTTGTGCATTGGTCAGTACCAAATGAGCCACGTGTGGATGGTTACCTGCGAGAGTAGTTCTCCAAAGCAGAAGCTAATTAACAAAGCAGAGTTCCCTGTGAAAGGACTTCGGTGCATGGTGTTCGACCCGGATACAAAGAATGTCAAGGTTAAGCTGCTTTGGCTTCCACGCTATATGGAGCACCGGAGGATTGTGGAAGCTTCCGAGCCTTATGGAACGATTCAATCTGTGGAGCGTGAAAAGTGGCGGTGCCCAGGGATGGAGCACATGGAAACGGCGAACCGTGAAATCTCCCTCACGCTCAAGGACGGAGTGTCAGCAAGTACAATTCCTCACACTCTTAATGTTTATGGGGTGCAGGCATTAGTGCTTATCTCAGGGAGGCCTCCACTGTGTCTTCGATGCAGCCGGGTAGGTCATGTACGGCGTCAGTGCCGAACGCCTCGATGCACCCAGTGCCGGCGCTTTGGCCATACTGTGGAGAACTGTGTATTAAGTTATGCCGATAGACTGCGTCAAGGCCAGTGGTCACGAGAAGATGACGTGGCGTCCGAACATATCATGGATGTGTCAGAGGTTGTTGATGTAACTGGTGAGTTAGGTCGTGAACCTCAAATTGATGGGGACCAGAAGCCTTCTGCACTTCACACCAACTCAGAAGAATCTGCAGTGACTGGCCATCAAGAACCAGCGTCTCCAGAGCCAAAACCGCCGGACCCGGGCCCGCCTGTGAGTGCCACTCAGAGTGCTGCGCTTGCTGCCCAAGATCCACCTGTCATTGAAGGTCGTCTGGATATGCCTCCTGTGGAATCAATGGGGAAGATACTGCCAGTGGATGCTCGCCTATCCTCCTTCGTCATTGATTCTCCTTCGTCGTTGGAGGGTAACAGTGAGCCGTCTGTGGCGCCGATCTCTGGTGCGTCCGGTTCTCTGTCGGCTGTCAGTGTGGCAGCGAGCGATGTGCTCCAATCAGGTTCGTGGGCCGAAGCCTTGAGTGTCTCAGAGGAGGACATGGACAACACATTGCCTTTGAAGCGTCCCGCAGATGATGAGGTGTGTATCGATGGTGCTGGCCAAAAGGCACACTGTGTAGAGGCCACAGGAAGGCTGACTTTAAAGAGGAGGGCGATGTCTGCCCGAAAGGCCGCCAATTTGCAGGCGGGCCACCCCATTCCAGGGGATGATGTTTAAAAGGACTAGTACCAAAAATGGCTAGAGTCGCAGCCTATCAAGTCGCTACCCTTAACGTCAGGGGTATGCGTAATCGTCGGAGACAGCAGCAGTTAAGACATCTGTTAAAGAAATGGAGTGTGTCTGTAGCAGCAATTCAGGAAACAAAGTTGGCCTCCGATGAAGAGACGGAAGCTGCTCTTGAGCCGTTTTTGCCGGAATATAACGTTATTGTTAGCCACGCTAGAGGCTTGTCGGGAGGGTGTATGCTATTCCTGGCCAAAACACTAGAGATGACAGCCATGTCTTATTGCATAGATGGCGAGGGACGACTTATATGCTGTGACCTCACAATCTCAGGTGTGCAGTGGCGAATTATTTGTGTTTACGCCCCTGTAAAACAGCGAGACAGAAGGCATTTTTTTCTTTCATTAGTTAATCATTTGTGCACAGATCGCAAAATTATGTTGTTGGGAGATTTTAATTGTGTTTGTAGGGATGAGGACCGATCAGCATTATGTAAGAGATATGATCCTAGTGCTGCATTACTTAACGATTTGGCTTGTGAATATAACCTTGTGGATGTGGGGCAGGAAAAAGGCGACAGTATTCATTTCACTCATTTTCAGTTCTCCTCTAATGCCCGCCTTGACAGAATTTATGTTTCTGCAGACATGTTAGCAAATTTGTTTGGTTACTGGGTGCGGCCCATCTTCTTCAGTGACCATTGTATGGTGTCTCTTCAGGTAGGGAGGTACAGTCGGCAGATACTTCACCCTCGGTGGGAACTGTGGAAAATGAATAATTGTCTGCTCTCAGATGAAATCTTTAAGCGTGCTGTACCTACTTGTTTGAAAGACATATGGTCACGCCATGATCTGTCAGTTTTTCAAAAATGGGACTTGTTCAAACAGGAAACCAAAAACTTAGCAATTGAAGCCTCTGCAAGAATCGCGTTCCTAAAGAGACACCACCTTCGTCAGCTTGGGCGCACTCTAACTGAGCTCCATGAGCTAGAGAGGGTTAGCCCGGGTGCCTATGTTGAAGAAATTAATAACGTAAAGGCAGAGCTTCAACAAATTGCGACGGAAAGATACAAGGGGGCCCTAATAAGATCTAGGACTCGAAGGTTTCTTGACGAGCAACCTTCACGTCGGGCCCTCAGTGATGAAAGAGAGAATGCTCTTACGAAGGAAATATTGGAAATTCAGTATGGTGGTTGCACATATAGGGATGCTCCTAGTATTCTTGCTGCTTTCTATGATTATTATCGAAAGCTGTTCGGCAGTTGTAAAGATCCAAATCAGGGTTTCGATTATAATTCCTTACTTGAGAACTTTCCTCGACTAGACGATGAGAAATGTGCTGTAGTAGAGGGACCCATCACTTTGGAAGAAATTAAATCAGCCATTTCAGACCTTCAGAACCAGAAATCTCCTGGCCCAGATGGTATTACTAGCGAATTTTATAAAACATTTTCGCCTTGCCTAACGCCTGTTTTGATGGAAGTATTCCAAGCATCTTATGATGTGGGTTTCCTGCCTCCCACTTTCTATTCAGGCCACACAATATTAATACCCAAAAGCAAAGATACTAATCGGTTGAAAACTGTTGAAGGATATCGTCCAATTTCTATCTGTAATGTTGATTACAAAATTTTTGCCAAGGTCCTTTGTTCTCGTTTGCAGCTGGTTATCATGGACTTGATAGGTTCGCATCAGGTATGTGGTATCAGAGGGCGCAGTATTCAAACACACATCCATATTGCACGTTCAGTAATCGAGACAGTATCAGATGAGACAGGCCAAGTAGCTCTGATTCAAATTGACCTGGCGAAGGCGTTTGATAAAGTTCGGCACAATTTCTTGTTCGCGGTCTTGGAGAATGCAAACATTGGTGACGTTTTGCTCAAAGGCATAAGGCTGTGCTATATGAACTCGTATACAAGACTAATTGTTAATCAGGAGCTAACGAAACCAATACCACTGAAATCATCTGTTCGTCAAGGATGTCCACTGTCTCCACTATTGTTTGGCTTATATCTGGAACCCCTCTGTCTCAGTATAATTAACAGTGCAGCCATCCGTGGTTTCTCTCTGGCTCAATGTGAAGTTAAGATTTTAGCTTACGCGGATGATATCGCCCTCTTTTGTTCTGACAAAAAGAGTGTGCTTGAGGCTTTACACTTGACTGAACAGTTCTGCGATGTATCAGGCGCGGCCCTTAATTTAGATAAATCCAAAGGTTTTTGGTTGGGACACTGGGGCACTAGACCAAGCCAGTTTGGAGGCATATGCTGGGACTGTAGTCCTCTTCAGTACCTAGGGGTTCCGCTGCACCAAGTTCGTAACAGCGCAGCCTACTGGGATTCGCAAATCGTGCCTATGCGGCGACAAACGCAGGCTTGGATGGGCAGGGAACTCTCAGTGTTTGCTAGGGCACAGGTCTGTAACATATTTTTGTTTGCAAAGCTTGCGTATGTCCTTCAAGTCCTGCATTGTGCGAGGAGCAAAGTACAAGTTATACACAGAATATTTGCAACATTTGTGTGGCGCTCTCAATGGGAGCCCATGCGGCGCGACAACTTGTTTCTTCCCTTAGAGTCTGGTGGAGTGGGCCTTGTTCATTTGTTTGTGCATCAACTTGTCTCCCGTTTTTTCTTTTTCAAATCGGCAAACCATCCGTTTCTTGTAACTGTGCTCATTAGGCGCCATAGTCCACATTTGCCTTACTTATTCGCACCAACTGGGCAGGCTCGTGAGGGGCGTTTATGGGGATTCCTTAAGGAGGTTGCTGACACTTTCAATTTTCTAACTGTGCGTTTCTCAGTAGATTACCTGTATAGCCTCTCGAGAAAGCAGATGACCCAGGCTCTCACTGAGTCTTTGTTCCCTACACCGTTGTATCGGCAGCCTTATCTGGGGTTTTTGGACACCACTGTTCTAAAGCGTGTTAGGCAAATGTGCATTCAGGCAGCTGCAAAAACGTTCTTTTTCAAATTACATACAGCGACGTTACCTGTCAAGACATTTCTTCACAATAAGGAGATGTTTGTGCCCTGGTCGGTAAATTGTCGTCTCTGTAACGTGCCTGAGACAACTGATCATTGCTTTATTCTGTGCCGTGATGCTATGTTCTTTTGGGACATACTACAAAGAACTCTTAAAAAGGACATTGAAATTACGCCTTATACAATTAGATTTTTGCCTCCTGACAAAAACTCTGTCGTGCCTTACGATCTATTTGTGTTGATGGGACTGTTCAGCCTTTGGAAAAGCCGCATGATCGACAGGCATGCAGAGCCACCAAGATCGTCGAAATCCGTGTTTCGGGAGCAGTGTGCTTTGGTGAGAAGTGTATATGCTGCAAGTGAAGAACCTCCAAACTGGATGCCGTACCTAGACGCATGTGTATGTCTCCCAGACTTTTGATGTTCTGATGATTGTGCATTGTCGGGTTGAGGATATGACGGGCTCGTATTAAGCAGCCCGGTAACTTTAGGCATGGACATATTTAAGTAAGTCTTGTTGTTCCTTTTTACGGGTTTTTTTTCATGCAATAAAGAAAAAAAAAAAACGAACTCGTGGCTGAGTGGTAGCGTCTCCGTCCAGCTCCGTCTCACACACCGGAGGCCCTGGTTCGATTCCCACCCAGCCCATCTTGCAACCTGCTTTTTATTTATGAAGTGCATGCCGGGATTTATCGCTCACTGGACGCCGACGACACCGGCTTTTCTGCGACATGAGCTCCTTAACGCTACCGCGTTAAAATTGCTATTCATTTCGTGTGGATTAAAACTGCTCAGCGTGACAACATTGAATAAATAGCAGACCTGGAACTGTTATTTTTGCAGTGTAGTACGGCGTCGTTAAGTTGTGAAATGCATGATAAGGTAACTACCTGTAATTGCAACAAATTATTTCCTGTACAAAAGCTTGTTTAAAGCTTCATTGGAGGTGTTACCATTACCTGAGTCCAATGCCCGAACCAGATCCCAAATAAATCTCTAGAAAATAGTGTGTACTTTATTGAATACTGCTTCAACCATGCATGTAGGACCTTTTAATTACTTCGCTAAGACAATGATGATAGCCGTGGGACAATTCTTGTTAATGCAGAAACAATTAGTTTCCTTACACAGGGAATAAATTACCTGATTTTACGAACGTTTTGAATTACGCTACGTTTTAACGGTTTATTAAAGACGCCAGCAAATCTACGCGATAATTCTTGCGATGTAAGATTGATTCCTGAGGGGGCGCGAATAACATTAAATATAGAGCAGGGTTCTTCACAGATGTAGCTAAATGGAAAATGAATGAGATCAAGCAGATATTATAGGCAAAACTGGAGCTCTATGTGCATCCCGAGGGATATAAATGATCGCAGAAAGCACTGTCTATATTAGATGGATCAGTGTGTGGAGTGCATAAAGTGAAAAAGTGCATTCTATTGCTGATTGGAGAATCACGCGTGTAGTTCACTGGCTCCTGTGTTTATGTAAGGCTCACGTTTGTTATTCACAGATTTTAAGAAGGAACTCCCTGCATTTTTTTTTTAGACACGATGGGGAATATCTGCAATCCTAACAGCAACCAAAGGTCTGCTGCTAGCCAGAACAAAGCACAGAAGCCTGAGAATTCTGTGTCTCGTTTTCCTGACTGTAATGCGTGTGGCTGTCCCGCAAGATAGGTAAAATATTTCAGTTGCACGCATACACAGTAGTTAAGTTCGCCCTCTTTCCTTCCCAGTGCACGGCTGGTAAAGAAGCAATCTTCTTAAACGCACGTTAAAGATCCCCAGGTGGTCGAAGTTACTCCGTAGCCCTCCACTACGGCTCCCCTTTTTCTCTTTCCGCTTTCACTCCCCCTTCCTCCCTTCCCTTACGGGGCGGGTCGGGTGTCCACAGAGCAAGTGTGACAAATACTGCGCCTTTCCCTTCCCGTGAACCAACCAACCAACCAACCAGAAAGGTGGTGTTGCCAGAAGTGCCGCGTGCCTCGTTCTCAACATTGGTTTCTAAGCTGCAGCGTGCCTCTCGAACAGAAGACAATTAAAAGGCCCCTGCCGATCACCGCTTACTAGTCGCATTACTGCAACTATCTAGTCTTTTTATATTGGCTAGACATTCAGAAACTGCGACTAATAATTAGAGTACTATCGACACTGTTGTCCATTGTGGTAGCGCCTCGAGCTGAACGCACCAACAGCTGTCAGTGTGGTCTTGAGTGTTCGTCTCTTCACTGAACTGGGGTAGGTGATATCCTTGCGGCTACTATGGTAGCTGTTAGGCGGAGCTGTGGCAAACGTCAGTCACACATGCGGCCCTTTTATGGGGATGACATATGTGATGCTCGTTGCTCGTTCCCCGATTTGCCAACGTCCTCAAATACAAAACGCGTCTAAGGCCGCTTGGAGGCGATGGTGCACCTGGTCCAGCACCAAGAATGCCTTAAAGGCAGAAAATGAATATTTGTCAACAAATTTCTCATGTAGAGTTTGGAAACCCTGACGCAAGCAGGTAAGATCTGTACAGATGTCGCTAATGTCGATGACGAGAAAAGTAATTAAGGTCGAAAATAAAATTAATGTAAATATTTATGGTAATTACGACAGTAACTCCAGCCAGTGGTCGGATGCTGAAAGTCCGTTCTAGGTATATTACAACTTTTCAATATTATGTTTTAGCGGATGGCATACATGCTTGTTCTTGCTAGGCCTTTAACTTTCCATCTTTGGGCTAACAGAAATTGTATCGATTTTATTTGATGGACTTTACAGATCATTATATAATCAAGAATAAGAGACAGAACGTTTTGCTAACAAGCAGGCTCCAATAATTTCATTCATTTAAATATCATGCAAGATTGCCCCGACGGTCATATTCTAGTTATGATGTGGAATTTGACGGCTTAAGGTACGTTCGAAACATAGATGTCTTTTAGTGCGGTAGTTGTGCACTGAAATAATGTTTTGTGAAAAAGCACTCAAAGTGGGCATATTCGAGTATCACGGATCATTATAAATTGTTAAATGTGCTGTGAATAATGAGAAAAGGTGTGATTACGGGTGGTGTTCCAACCCTTCGAGAGCGACACATGGAAAATGACACGTAATTCAAAATAGAAGATTCCAACGTTGCGGTTTCTAGTAGGCACTTTCTTAATATTGTAAACTAAACTCTACCATAGTGACTGGTAAAAGGTACGTTTTTCCGGCTCCAGCCATGCGTGTAAGGATTTTATTCTTTGGAATATTGTAGCATTACTACAGACAATGGCATAAACTTGAGCCGCAATTTATGAGCCTATTATTATCTTCCTTGCCCTGGGGGTCACAGTACAAGTTATGGTTATCGCTTTTGCAAAGCGTTTTATAACGCAATCTTAGTACTGCGCAAAAACTGTACTATACCTTACTATATTGTACTATATTATAATATGCGATGCTATATATAGTACACAATATAATGTAGTGCTATACGCTATTGTACAATACTACAATATACTATCAGAGGATATGAGGAAAATTATGAAGGGCCGTATTTAGACAAAATTATCACTTACCGTTTTGTTCCTCCGACATCACCAAGAAAGATTTCTATAAGCATGATTGCTGCCACAGCTACCAGGATCACTAGTAAGCATAAAGTAATGAGACAAAATTTCATGCTCCTATAATGCCTTCCGCACTCTCATCACGAGCTCCGTACCGCAGCTCGCTGATGATGTCCTGTTTGTCAATAATATGGAGAGCCGATTCGAAACCTCTTCGCAGCAAGTCTGCATACTCATTCACAAATGGGTAGTTCTTTCTAACAGGCGTTATGCTCAAGATGAGCTTCAGTGGTTCAACCGACTCCACGGCTCGAGGGGCGAACATTTTGACTCCCCATTTCTTTATTTGATCGACCAAGAAAACATGGTCTTCCATTTCAGCGCCGCGGAGACAGCCTACTAACGTTTTCGCCTCGAAGCCTTTTTCAGCCTTCTTCTTCCAGAACTCAGAGCTGAGCTTTGTGTCTAGTGCAGTGGCTGTGAAACGTTCTTCCAAGTCGTAGGCAACGCCAGAGTTTGGTGCCCCACAAATGGAGATACTTCCGCTGTCGAGCGCGTCCTCCAGTTCGTCGAGGGTGTCCATGTTGTCTGGAGGCGATGGGACACAGAGCCGTGACGTCATTTCACTCCTGATGTAATTCGACAGCGGGAGAATGAGTAGCCACACTACATATATAAGGTTTCTAGTGTGAGCCCAGCGCCTGGTGGATGGTATGGGGGCAGAAGTGGCAAGTAAGGAGGCGACAAGAAACATCACCGATTCCAGTGTTGTGGAGGAGGAGAACCGAAATTCGGCACAATCTGCGACTTCAAGCGTAAGCAGAGACAACACGAAAACTATAAAAACAAATCTGAAGATGTGCTGAGATTCTGCGACGATGTTGAACAAAGACACGGGCCGCATTTCACCGATTCGTATGTGTACAAGACCGCAGGCGGAATGCTGAACGTGTTTGGTGTGTAGAGAGCCGCTGCGCTGATTTCCAAGAGAATATCGGTATCCCCTTTGTAGGTAGCAGACGCAACGTCCCATATACCGCACTACAAATTCACTGAAACACTCACGTTATAAAAACTCAAAGCATCCTTAATGACCCTCGCTTCTTGACGTGTGCAGATTTAAGGTTCTTTGGTAAAGACCGGATCATAGCACATTACACGAACCACAGTGTTCTTGAAAGATTTATAGTTCGTTTTTCCCCCTTGTTTAGGATTCCAGGTTGCGCATTCCTGCGTGTAAAAAGACGATGAGGGTGCGCTTCGTGGCCCTTGGCGGCTGTTATTGGTGTATTGGACGCTGTAGGCCTCCGGCGCTATGCATTTAAATTTGTTGCCGCTGGGTAGCCACACTGAATTTTTCGTGCTGTTGGTACGGTGTGCCCCACGCTCTAGGAGTATCCAATCAACGAGGTAAAATGACTTTTCCTTCTTCAAGATCTCTTCAAGGCACGTCGGATAAATTGCTGCAACAGCCGGTACCAGGACGGTAGTTTTGATACCATAGGATATGTTCCTGTAAATCATGGCGTGAAATTTTTTATTCGGTAGTGCCCACATACTTGGCGGCCATGGAAGTTGCTGCACTCGGCTGTATTCCGATATGGCCCTGAAGCCCTTGCACCTAGCTATGGCAACATGAGGTCTTTTTCCTGGTCGCAGATCGAGCGCCTCAAGAACGAATGTGTTGTCGTTTTGATTGGCGCCTACAAGAAACACGAAATGAAGTACCAGGGCCGCTGGCACTAGTACAGTCGCAGTAGTCATGCCGAGATATGCGTTCTTTTGCACAGAGTGAGAGCAGATCTGGTTGCCTGAAGTCTACATGATTAGAGCAGAGACGCTTCTCAGGTGATGAATATGCGTTGTAGTCTTTCCGAAGACTGCAGCCACATTTTTCTCAGCCGGGTTGTTGAACTGTAAAGCCAAATGAAGAGCTGCTTTGCCTTAGCGGTTGATCTATGTTTCACTGGTTGTCAGTCGCAGGCAGATCAATATCAAATTAGACTGGACAGAACGCAGAGAATATGTTCTCGGAATAAAAATCAACTTTTTACAAAGCAGCGTCTGAAGAATTCCTAGGAAACAGTTCGGCAAATATGCCTCCCCCTTCAGTTATTTTATCCTCCTGTAATAGCAGGGTCAGAGCCTTGTCATGCAGAACTTTCAAAGCAATATTCCAAAAACTGTATGTTGTCCGGAAATTTCAAGCACCTCTAAAAGGGCTATTGCGAAAGGCACAGGCCACTCTGAATTTACTCTGGCTTCAGCGGTCAGACTTTTAGTGCAATAAGCAAATAAACGACTAATCTTTGAATGATAGAAGAGAGGAAGTTTCGGCGCAGTTCGGTGGTCGATATAAGTACGTTCCAGTGAGTGGAAGAGCAGCGCGCTTGGGAAGGAAGGCTAGGAGAGCGGTCAGTAAACTGGTCGACTATGTTATGTATTAGGCGCTTGAGAACAGACAAGTATCAAATACGTCCAAAAGTAGAATGGGCGCTTTGTTATGATTGTAACTTAAGCCGCGTTCAGACTACGTGCGCATCCGTCGTAAGTATCGCATTTATCGCAGTGCGCATAGTGGCTGGAACTCCCGTTTACGTAGCTTGCGACCGCACATGTTCACACTGGGCCATTCGGTAAGATACGTTCTTTACGACCGGCCAATCAGCGCTCTCAACATGGCGCTGGTTAGCAAGCGGCTGATAGCAAAGGTCTGGGCTCTTCAAGCTCAAAATGAGATGTGAAAGAAAAGACTGGACACACAAATAAAATACGAAAAAGAACAATGGGTATATTAACAATTAACAGCTCGATTATAAATACACTTCGTTTCACACACGCACGTTCGCACACAGTTTTCAAACGTCCGCTCACCGTGTTGACGCACCGCTCACTCCTTCGCACATTTCACGCGCCCGCTCTCATTGTCGACGTACTGCGCACTCCTGTTCGGTGTCCCGTGATCGCACTCTCTCGCACCAAAACAGGCGTACGGTCCGCCTGCATCCCTGCTTGCGATTTTACCAGTGCCCCGCAGCGATCTTGGAGACGGGCCGGGGCGGTGACTCAAAGGCCGTACTACTGACTCCAAACAATGAGCCGGGGCGCGCGGCAGACTCGGAAACGTCCGCGGAACCTCGTCCCCCCTCAGAAAATGCTGTTTTTCTCTTTTACGGTGAGCTTCTTTCAAACTTCGACGAGTCCGCACCAGCTCCGTTCTGCGGCCCGACCGCAACGTCTCCCCGCATCGGCCTTTCGCTTCAGGCCAACTGTTTCCTCACTTGTCAACGGAGCCGATGGGCTGCGAGAATGCACGGGGATGAAGCGGGCATCCCCCGCCTCCATAACCTCACTTTTCTAAACTAGAGGAAACATTTGCTTGTTGAGAGCTTGTTCGCGCATGAAAAAACGGATTGATAAACCACTTACTACTTTGACTCAGCACACTGGCAATTTGCAGCCAGGCATCGTTTTGCACTTCTCTCTGTGCGATTTCAGCTACTCGTAGTAGAGACAGTAGAGAGCCGGCTGCCGAACTTTTTTTATGAGAGGCTGATAACTCCACAGCGAAGATTCCGCACTGCACATGATCAAGCTGCGGACAGACACAATCACTGACACAGACACAATCACTGACACAGACACAAACAAAACACCAATAACACCGGCGAGCCGAGACACTGCAGCAGAGTAGGAGCGTTGGATGATGTCGCCTACTAGTGGTTTGCGCGCGAAATCTGAAAGGACCGGAAGCCCCGTGACCGGAAAGGGAAAACCGAAACGGCTGTGCGCATTGGTCGCGCGTAACAGACGTATCTTTAATAGTCGTAAAAGTCGCGGGTCCTCCGACATTTACGCCCACGCTTGCTGCGTACGTTGCGCATTTTACGCTCAATACGACAGCAGTCTGAACAGACACGTTACGTTTTTTGCGCTTACGCTTACGATCCTTACGAACGATACGTGCGTTGCGCACGTAGTCTGAACGCGGCTTTAGCGATCCTTGCACTAGCAGGCACGTGACGAATCGGTGAAGCCTGTAAAGTTGCTGTTGAGACCATGACCTTCAGGGAGGCCGTCGACGGTGTGAAGATTATTTTCCGGATGCATGTCTGGCTGTTATGCAGTAGCAGTCCTGAAGACAAATTAAGACCGAAAGCGGAGTCCAAAGGAAACTAGAGATGAGGTACAGCCGTTTTCCCTTTTGACATCTACCATACTTAACCCGTTCGGCGCTTCTGCACAAACCTTACCCTAAAATATATCTCTGTTTCTTGGGGGGAACTGAGGAGTTAGTAGTGACAGTAGTGCAGCAGAGAGCGCGTGTATCTAGAAACAACAAACGAAGCGCGCTTGCGTGCTTCCATGCCGTAAAGACTTTTAATCTTTTAATTGAGGCTCTGTGTCTAGCGCCTTTGTTTTCATTTTAAAATGCAGCAATAGAAGTTATAAGTGCTTACTAGACTTGACCAGTGCCCATTGGCAAAAAATGGCAGCTGAGAGGCGTTGAGATAAATGCTCTTGGAGCGAGTTGTGTTAGGGTAAGTTATTTCTGTTTCCGTCCCTGTTTTCAGAATTGATGCTCAGAATTTGTCTTTACTAAGCAGATGTGAACACGCTGCGCAGTTCTCTGTATTTTTGCGAAAGAACAAAACATCACAAATTGCCAGACCTTCAGGAAGATCCATAACTGGAGTCCCACTTTAGTTTAAAGATTTAGGTCGGCCACTGAACAAGCAGGATGTTTGTTGCCACGTGATATCGCCAGGCGAAAGAATTCACGACATTATGTCCATACTTTATTGTGGTTAAAGGGTTCTACCGTGCCAGGCACACAATCTAACGTCCATTCAGCGAGTGTGGAACCAATTAAAGACGGAGCGTGTTGTATTCCCCAGGTAGCACAGAATGTGGGGTCCCAGTAGGTCCGATGTAGGCAAGTGGGGCTGGAGCAACCATCATAAAACCTGCATCGGTCCCCGGTGGGGCAAAAGTGGGAAAGCCCCATTTGGGCTTGCCCCTGCTCCTCCTGCATGGGTCCCATAGCGGCGTTTCTTGGGCTAATGCAGAGCACATTCCTGCATCCAGACCACAAGGGTCCCTTGCCGGATATTTGAGGGCAATCCAACCTAAATGTGGGCTTTTTATGGGAAAGCCTTCGTAGATCCGAAATGAGGCCGCCCCCATTAAATCTTTGTGGGACCAACATCGGCCGTAGTGGGGCAAGAAAACGGACATACCCACATGCTGCCCCAATCGGGCCCTTGTAGGTTACTTGAGGGCAGGTGAAATATGAATAAGGGCTCAAGTTGGGCGAGCCCTCGTGAAGCCCAAATGAGGCAGCCTTAGCTAAACCACTTTAGGTCCCACATAGGCTGTAATGGGGCTGGAAGGCGGGCGTGCCCGCATGGTACCAAAATCGGTCCTTTGTGGGGACTTTGAAGGCCCGTGCAACAGCAGGTGGGCTCTAGGTTCAAAAACAACGTCCAGCCCAATTGGGGCTGCCCACATAAAACTGCTTTATATCCCACATGGGCCGTAATGGGGCTGGAAGGTGGGAGGGCCCGCATGATACCTAAATTGGTCCCTTGTGGGGAATTTGAAGGCACGTGCAACAGCAAGTGGGCTTTAGGTTCAAAACCAACAGCCAGCCCAATTGGGGCTGCCTACACAAAACCACTGTAGTCCCACATCGGCCGTAATGGAGCTAGAAGGCGTGCGTGGAATTACGTAATCATTGTTTCCAACCTTTATTTGCATTAGATGTTGCCCTAAATTACTATTATAGATGATTTGTATAACAGTTGTTGCCATGTTTAGTCGATTAGAAATTTACATGGCTTTAGTTCTCGCGCTCATGCAAATTGCGCTACAAATACTAAAACAAACTGATTGCTAACTGTTGCCTCTTATGTGGTTGCTTTGGACAGCCTGCAACTCCCAGCACAATATTGCTGTTCAGAACACACATCTCCAAAGCCTGAACAAGATGAAGTCATTTCGGCTAGATGAATGTTATGAATTATTGTAAAATTTAATATTGTGGCTGTTTAGAAAGTGCAGACATGTATAAAATAATTAATTAATTATGTGCGTAAATATTGATTGGGAAAACTTGGACTAGGGCTTTCCATCAATTTCCTGCGTCGGACCCCTATGTGAATAATGTGGGCAAGCCCAAGTGCGGCTAGCGCTATAGAACCCGCATTGGTTTTATGTCCTTATCTGAGGGGCTAACTGAAATAAAAAAAACTGTTCCTCCAAAGCGGCTGCCCAAATCGGTCAAAAGTAGGACCATCGCGGGGAGTTGGCGGGATGTGCCCTTTTAATAATGCCGGAAAAATGTGGGCAGCCCCGCAAGGGCTGCCTGCATCGGCCCCTAGTGGGGCCCATTGGGGCTTTGTCGACAGCCCCCTTCGGGCCTACGTCGGCCCCTCTTGCAGCACCCACATTGAGCCCACCGGGGCTGTCCTGCATTGCCTACATCGGGCCCACCGGGGCCCATCCTTCATAGCCCACTTTGTGCTACCTGGGTCGGTTCTGTAGCGCCTAAATTTCAAGTTTATTTATTGAAAGTAACTAGCCCTGAGGACTTTCATGAAAAGGACATTTTAATATCACTAAACATTGTTCGCTTTTTTTTTTTGAAATATTCAATGATCTAAATAAAGCAAGTAAAAGTCTTGTTTGAGACAGTTTCTCTTGCTTGCCACAGTGAAGGTAGGCTGAACGGAAGCAATTTTATTAGCAATGTAGAAGATAGAAAGAGAATTTCCAGTCATCCCTCATTTGTGCGCAATCCAGCTATAATGTCGGCGACTGGAACTGATTCCCCCGCTCTCAGTACACTGAGAAAACACAAAAAGAACAAACAATACTCTTCGATCTGTTCCAAAGCCCGCAAGAATTCGCTACTCATTTCTGCTGTCGCATATCTCGCCTCTTTATTGCCTTCCGTTTTATTCTGCATTGGCGCTTCGAGAAGATTCTGCAGCAAGTTTTATATTTCGCGTTAAAGCGCTATTTAAACTCCGAATAGAGGCAAGAAATGTCGTCTAACGCTTGTCTGTTTGATTACAGTGATTTTAGACAAAAACTATTGCGAGGGACTTTATCGACTAAAGTTGTGAAAGGCGAAAGCCTGAGTGCCACATTCTGCTACACAACTGGCACTAATTAATATTGATTAGTCATTATTTAGTTAATTATACAGTTATTTACTTAATGAATTATTTATTCATTATTGGTAAGTAATTATTTACTAGTCTTTAACGGTAATTTCCAATTGATTGCTATATGGCCATATAAGGCGTGCATTCGTGCATACTGTGGTGGTGCTCTGTGATTGGTCGATACCTCTATGACGTCATGCCACCTCGGCCAATCAAAGCCGCCGCAAAAGCGGGACACATTTTGTCTTCGACACCATGCGACATTAAAGGCTTTAACCTTAATAAAGCCGTTGGAAGAGAATATTGGACCCCATGAATCTACGGTGGGATACGAGTACGAAACGAAGTAGTTCTCGCCGCAGTCAAACACTCTACTTGCCGGCTGATACACACTCTCGCGCTTTGTCTTGCATATAGAAACAACATCTACAACAGCTTGCACCTATGCACAGAAGGTTTCGCATGTCCTTCTCGGTTCAGGTGTGTTAAACACTACCACACTTTCTACATGGCGGTACAAATTTTCCATACCAACAGGTGCCAGATGCCATAAACAAGTCTCTGCCTCAGCAGGCGCACAGAAGATGTTTTCCAGCATGAAGTTCCAAGCTATGTTCTTGCTGGGCAGTTTTAATTCGATTTGGCTCAGTCCTGATAGTAGAAAAGGAGAAAATGCCGTCAAAACGTTTAGAAAGTGTGATTAAAATAATGGTCATTGTAGGCATTTTGAATTTTTCATGTGCAAAAACAACTTGTTGAGAGCTCTTCGGGCTTTTTCTTTTAGTCGTAAAATTTCAACGTAGAACAACCTGCATACCTATGCACATTTCTTCCTGATAAACAAACATTTCTAAAAAACCCGTGTCCGGTTTAGGCATATGTGCTGAGACAAGTGGGCAAAGCTATGCCGTAATCCCCGTTTATTTTGAATACACTATAGGTAGGTGTGGATAGCAGAATGACATATATCTCGATAATTACACATTTTTTGTGAATGTTGACGCTGATAACAATTTTGTTCGGAGGGTTGGTGCCCTTCGGCTGTCAAAAACAGGATGGTGCGCTCGGGTAAAGGAAACTGCAAGGCAGAAACTTCCGGCGGCTGGTTGCTACCATATCGCCTAGAGCCAGGGTATATTGACTTGGTGCAGTATCAGAAGAGTACTCCTGCCTAATTGCTTTTTCTCAGAAAGTTATCAAAAGTGCAGGCGTTTCTCATCATTAGGCTCAAATCATGAAATGCGCAATATCAGACTCCGGTTCCTCCTCCTTCTTTTTTTAGTAGCTTGGGCAAAGCATTCGCCTCAGAGGAAGCCGCTCTCAGAAAATCCAGTCGCACACTACATAGGCGGGCTTAAGGAAAAGTGTTCAGGACAGATTCAGTCAGGCAGTATTCTTCGAACACAGGGCTTTTTGAACGACCTATGAATTTGCCGACCGTTGGCAGTCTTCGCAGTATGAACACCATGAGAGCTGAACAAATGGTTGTACCAGCTTGCCTCTGGACTTCATCAAGACTGGTTTTGCTAGCTGTCCTCCTCGCTTCTGCAGCGTCATATTCACTGCCAAGTGTCATCGAATGGTCCCAGCCATGCTCAGGAAAAGATTTCAAGTGCAATGCAGAAGATTTGTGCGTGGGCTGGATGCAGCGATGTGACGGGACTCCGGACTGTAGTGACGGGTCGGACGAAAGTGACTGCAACTCGACCGCAGCTTGTGCCGAGGGCGAGTACAGATGCAGAAGCGGTGGGCCATGCATTCCACATCAGTGGCGATGTGACGGCTACCGAGACTGCGCTGACGCATCGGACGAATCGGACGTCATCTGCCAGAACAACACCGCTAAGACCTGCTCTGCGGACACGTTCGCTTGCCGGACGTATGCTAGTGCCATTACGTGCATACCGGTCGCTTGGGAGTGCGATGGCAAAAGTGACTGCTCAGATGGTTCAGACGAGCACAACTGCACTTCTGAAGTACGCTGCTCAAAGAATGAGTTCGTGTGTAAAAATAATGAAGTCTGCATCGATGATTCTAGCCGGTGCGATGGAATCAACGATTGCTCAGACGGTTCGGACGAAGAAAATTGTACTTCGCCAATGCGCTGTCCCCAGGATTGGTTCGGTTGCAAAGACAACACCAAATGCATCATGCAAGAGTGGGTTTGCGACGGTGACCACGACTGCTCAGACGGCTCGGACGAGCGAAACTGTACTTGTACAGAAAGTCGATTTGCGTGCAAGGACAATACTCGCTGCATCCTAAAACTTTGGCTGTGTGACGGCGAAAGCGATTGCTCGGACGGCTCGGACGAGGAAAATTGTACTTGCGCGGCAACTGAGTTCAGGTGCAAGGACAGTGGTCGCTGCATTAACGAAACTCGGCTCTGCGATTGGTCGCACCGACTGCGCCGACGCCTCCGATGAGCAGAACTGCACGTCCGGAATACGTTGCGCGACAACTGACTTCGCGTGCGAGGACAACGTTACTTGCATCTATGAAGAATGGCGCTGCGACGGTGACGGCGACTGCTCGGACGGTTCAGACGAGCAGAACTGTACTTCTGGAATCAGATGCCGGAACAATAAGATCGCGTGCAAAGACAACAGTCACTGCATCGAGAAAACATGGCTCTGTGACGGAGACCGCGATTGCTTGGATGGCTCGGACGAGCATAACTGCACCACGACGAAGACATGCTCGTCCACAGAGTTCGCATGCATCTCAGGAAACGAGATCGTCGCCTGCATCGACCCAAGTCGAGTCTGCGACGGATACGAAGACTGTGAAGACAAGTCCGACGAACCATACAGCTGTGTAAAGTCACTAAAGTGTGGACCCAATTACTTCGGGTGCGACAACGGTACGTGTATTTCGACGCAGTGGATGTGTGATGGCCGATATGATTGCAACGACCGTAGCGACGAAAGGAACTGCGGCGCTGGAATCAGCCGTCACTGCTCGGACTCCGAGTTTGCATGTGCTTCTGGGGGTATTTGCGTTTCTCTCAACTCGCGCTGTGATCAACGCAGAGATTGCCCGGACGGCTCTGATGAAAACAACTGCGCTGACCTGAATGAATTCAATTTCCTCAATTCCATTTGAAGAGGATAAATGCAATTCGGCGATTCGTTCATTGTGACAACTAATTAAAGAATTCCTAAAATAAAAGCAATTTTGACAAGTTGATATGAATTCATGCTTATTTTGAACCTGCACTATTTCGATCCCACGTACTATGCATTGATCACCAAGCTCAGGCTCGCCCATGAGCTCTGCGGGAAAAATATTTTGGAGTTTATTTTTTGTTGTTTTCTTTTTGCAACAGCAAGTAAAGTTTACCCCCATATAAGGCCCCAATTTTTAATTGCAAATTAATTGAAGAACTAATCTCGACCCTCGTTGAAGTTTTCGGTATAATATAGGTTTGTACTGAGAAATGAGACAGTAATTGGAAAACGATTTTTATAAATAAAGTAATGCTGTGTATGGCGCGCCGGCCAGCCTTTCCGATTGATCAATGCTTACCGCCTCCGAGGGTTGGGGTACATGAAAAGCTATGAATGAATGTCTACTCTATATTATCCCACTCTTGCAGCAAATGAATTTCTCCCCTGAGCTGCATGCCTCTCTGTCTGACTGACTACGCGCGGAGTCTATGCACAAATTTTCAATTGAAATAATACCTGCAAACTGACTTGCTCACTGCGGAAACTACGCCTTGTAATTATTCAAGGAATATTTCTCACATGTAGGATATTGCTTCGGTTGGCTATACTGATAAAACACTTGTCCAACTCCCCGACTTCTACATGTCTCACAGAAAAGCCTTTATGGCAACAGTTCCCTGCTGAACTTCTTTCCTCAAGATACCTGAATTCGGTGAATGAGACCATCTCCGAGAGCAGAGAATCAACTCCGTTCCTTCACGGTCATGCATGTATGCAGTTGAACTCGCAACGCCAATAATGGGGTCCATATAAAGTACGTTTGTGGGGAAGCTTATGCTTTATCCTATCATTATTACACGAATGCTCTATCCTATTATTATTACATGACGAGAACTTTGATTCGTCATACGAAACAACTCGTTTCTGCCGGTGACCTATTTATAACAACGTTCATTGGCCTGTCTCATCCAGGAAGCCCAATAATTAGACAGATATGCGAGAACTGAGCTAGGATTTTTGCCGTTGAACTAAGCATATGATACGTAACATTACACAGCCTGTGCAAACACTTTACAGCATCAAGCCAGGACAGAAACCTACGTAAATGTCGATTACACAGAGCCGGTAAGTTTTTCGATCATGCGAACAATCGTTTTCTAGACAAGTCAGTTTGTCAATTTGGCGTATCCTGATACAGATGGAAAAGGCAGACCTCTTGGTTTATATATCCTCAAAACATACGACGTCGTTCACTGCCTTACTCGATTATGCATTGAATGTTTATAGTCTTTCCTCCCAGAATTTAGATCAAGGGTAATTTCATCTTAACAGTCTTGGAAACGTTACTTGCAGGTTGCATTGCACCCTTTACGTATAAAATTATCCACAAATGCATTTACCCGAAGATTCTTATAATAATAATAATAATGGTTTATTTGCGCCAAATGAATACATGGCGCGGGAGACCCGCAGTAAAAGCTGTCACAAGCGACAGCTTGACAAAGCCGGAGGCCCCCCTATACACTTGACAGCATCATAGGCGCAATGAAACGGCATGTCTCATCCAAAAAGAAAATAGAAACAAAACATGAAAACATCTGCAATTACAATCACTCATAAAAACTACATAAAATTATACAGAAAATGTGTTAGAATGAAGCTAGAAAGCACTTACAAAAGCAATGGAACATTCATGTGCGATGGCAATGAGTTTAGCGAAAGTAACAGATAAATTAAGCACATTTTTGCTTCAAATAAAATTCAAATCAAAGTGAATACAGACAAGCGGTACAGTCAGGGTAAACAACAATGTGACAGAGTAAACAGGAATGGCAAGCGAAGTGTCCTAGTACATGTTGAAATACCGGCGGAGTGTTTTGAACGTCACCTTTTCAAGTTGGATATGTTTATGATTTAAATCATTTAGTAACCGGGGTAGTTTATTCTGTAGTGTTTGTAGGCCGTATGTTGTGCGAAACGTCCTTACTTTCCAGAGCTCCGTGTAACGTGTCTGGCGTGTAGTAGCGTTTTGTTGTAACCTGGCTAGACGATGTAGAAATGAACTGTTGCTGGCGTTTTCATTCTTAATTGCCTTGCAAAGGATATAATCAAATAGCTTGGTAACAGGAATTATGTTGTATTTGGGAAAGAGATGGTACGTATGTGAATAAAACGGCAGATTTTCTATTACTCTTACAAACCTTTTCTGCAACTTGTGAAGCTTCTGCAAATTTCCATAAGTTGTCGTAGACCAAACTAAGTGACAATAATTGAGTCGGGAGGAGAATAGGGTATTATAAATTAACAGTAAGATTTTTGGTGGTAGTAAATTGCGATTGCGGTATACTAGCCCAATTACCTGTGCCAGCTTAATAAGCATACTGTCCACGTGGACATCCCATGACATATTCTGCTGAAAGATAACACCTAATGTCTTAATACTGGAAGTTATTTCGAGAGGAGTGGCATTTAAGTAGATAGACTTCTTTAGTTTGCAAATTGCACTTTGTTGTAATAAATTGCAACAGACAGAAAGTAAAAGAAATAAGAAGCTTCCAAGACACGATAAAAATGAAATCAAACTGATGCGAAACTTCTACACTACGAAAAAAATCTTATATCGAGAAACAGCATTTTTTGTATTTCGTGCCTAATATTAATTTACTTTAATCTTGTTTAACTAGTCCCCTTCGCACTTTTCGGGCCAGAAGGACAAGACTAGCAGCGTTTACACGATTGCGGTAAGTGGCGCATTTCAGCGCATCCTGTTTATAGCGCATCGCAATAATACGCCAGGCGGGGCTTTATTGAGAGGGGTACGTAAGCCGACTTTCGCTGAGCATCTGAACCCGCCCGCATTGCCTTTAGAAGGCCATTAACGTTGGTGAGGTGCCCTCCTGGATCACCAAAACACATCACTTTACCGCCCTTTCCTTGCTATCACTGCCCTCTTTGCTCTCCTCGCTATTCTCTTCCACACAGCAAACGACGATCAGAGATAATGCGCTACCTGTAAACGCTGTCGTATCGTCGTGACGCGCTGCGAAATACAATTCGATGCGATGCGCTAGTGGTCGAGCTTGTGTAAACACAGCTATTCAAAGCGCGCACGACACGAAACAACAGTTACTGACCTCCTCCCCTCCTCCCTCTGCTCCGCTGCTTTCCTCTTCATGTTTCAAGTCGTAAATTAAGATATACTTCTCGTATCGAGATCTGCGTAGTTTTTCGTCAGGTGCGGAGCCTTTAAGAAATAAGGGGTGGGGAGAGGGGGGGGGGAGGGGGGTATGATTTACGCGGTAGCGTAAGGGCTCCATGTCGCAGAGAAGCTGGTGTCGGCGTTGTTGTCGTTGTCCGTTGTAACGCGAAAATCCACAATGAATGAAGGAAGTAAATACAAGTACCCTGAACATACCGGGATTGATCTCCAGGATTCCTGATTGCGAAACGAGCATGCTACCGATACGCAAAAGTGAGTGTTTTTCTTTATTGCTGGTTGTCAATACAGTTCTTTCTTTATAATAACAGAGCGTACGCCTTGTGAACTCTCTGCGTCTCTGAGGTTGCGAAGACGACAGGCCGAATCCCATCATCCTGTGGACATAGCTCGCCGAGAGACCGCCGCACAAAGACGGAGGGTCGAGCGAAACGTGCCGCCGCTTTCGCTTTGGTTACTTAGGTTAGGTTAGGTTACTTAGGCTAGGTTAAGAGGTTAAGAAGTTCGCAGGGGTCAAGTTGATGCAGCTAGCACAAAACCAGGTTAAGTGGAGAAATATGGGAGAGGCCTTCGCCCTGCAGTGGGTATAGCCAGGCTGATGATGATGATGACGACGGCGATGATGATGATGATAACTTAGGTTTGGCAGTTAAACATTTACCTAATTTTTATACTGAGCACACCAGCATCGATAGGACAAGCGCTAAAAGTCACTTATCGCGACAAAACGGCATACGCACGACTACATGCATATTCGAAATTTCATATGACTAGAAATCATTCATTATCCATGATGCATCCTGGGCCCCGTGGTGTGGAAAGGTCAACATTGAAACACATAGTATATATCTCCATGATAGGGTGCACGAGTATCAACTATTCGTTAAACATTGCGCGCCTTGCTTCTTCGGATCACTAAAAGGACTTCCAAGATTGCAAAGAAATAATGACAGACTAAACAGCAGCCGTGATTTTATGCTGCGTGAACTCGACGTTTTTCTTGTCCCAAAGAAGGCTTATATATGCGTCAGCGGTCCGCCAGTATCTCAAATAGAAATAACACTTGTTAGCACTTATATGATTGTTCGTCTGTTTATAATTGATTATCAGAATATATGCATACAGGATATCCAAAGTTTGACTTCTAGGAATATGAAACAAATACAAAAAACACTGCATAAAAGTAAGTCGCTTCTTTACATGAAACATATGGACAGGCAGGCAACACATGTTACGATAATTGTCATTCTAATGCCAGTATTAATCTAAACGCAATAATTAACGCATTATTCACTGCAGGTAGAATGCAACATTAGAGATAATGGCATTTCATTATTATTCTATCTGGTATAATTTTATTTCAGCGCCTGTGTATTCAGACATACATAACCTAAATTAGAGCCCAACCCGTCTAATTACGCATGCCGCCGCGGCGGTGGTGCCTTTGTTATTGCGCTCGACTGCCATACCCAAAGCAGCGGCATAAAGTCCCGGCAGCGGCGGCCGTTTATCGATGGAGGCGAAAACAAGGGGACCGTGGGCCGTGCAATATCAGTGCAAATGAATGAAACCCAGGTGACTGAAATTTCCGGAGCCTCCACTAAGACGTCTCTCATATAGACTGAGGTGCTTTGGGATGTTAAACCCCATAAACCAAACCAATTACGCGTGCGGTAGCGCGGGTATGAAGCTCCTTCCTGATGTGACAAGATGTTGCCGACTGTCCGTCCGTGACGCTGTTGCCCATTGGCCTGACAAGAAAGTGGGGTGACAGGTGTTTCTTATCACGTTTCGTTCATGACCAGCATTTTCATTCATGGCCCACGAAACTGACGAGTCACTGAGCGAGGTGAAGGCTGCATTTTTTTTTAACGATTAGTTATTTTGACGACTTAAGGTTGTAACCATAGGCGGCTGAAAATCCACATTCTTATCAAGCAAATAACCAAACGAACAGACAAAAAAGGGGGGAGCTTCATGCCCAGTGCCACTGTCTCGCAAAATTTAATTACATTGGGAGTAAATTTTAGAGACACGCATATCTCTGACCACAGGTGAGTTACTAATTAAGCTGCTACAAAATAAAATAACTGCCAAATCCCACTATCATTAGGTTTTCAATGTAAACATGCATTCTATCTGCTGTGAATAAAAAGTGCAACATGGAATTCACTTAATTAGTGATATTAAAATGGCAATTATCCTCTCAGTTTCCATTCACCACACATAACATTCTCTGAAAAAGACAATATTTTGTGTAGGATTCTTTGTGCTAAAAACAATACCTTGATCAACTAACTTCGAAGACTTTCTATAGCTATGCACCTTGGATCGTAAAAACAGATTTTAACACTGGTTATCCTGCTTATGCCTATATGCTGAGGGCTGTGTGCTGAGCTATGAAGTAACTGTGTTTATTCGTACGATAGCATCGATCTTGATGATCTTATGTTTATAATGCATCTTTGAACAGGTTAAGCAAAAAAAAAAAAAACAATTTCCTCCGTCGGGAGAACTCACGCCCGTCGCCGGTCAAAAACAGGATGGCATCTGAGCGTAACGGAAGTTGCAAGGCATAAACATGAGGCGTCTCGTTGCTTCCATAACGTACCGACCCACAGCATTACGACTCTACGCAGTTTCGCATATCCAAAATCTATTCCTATCTAATGGCCCTGTCTCGGCCAGTTATAGACACCTTGCATGTTTGCAGACAAACAAGGCGACCGAGGAGACACTGAAGTCATCTGCGATTCCACGATAGGCAAAAGCACGCGAGTGGCACTGTGGCCAAGATTGTCAAGAGTGTGTTATTGCGATGTGCAGGCGCATTTTTGGCAGACGAAATAATCATGTGCTCAAGGGTTTTACATGAGCCCAGCAAACGTCGAGTCGGGCCCCCTTTTAGTGTGAAAGGGCAAAACGCAGAGGAAAAGTCTTCTACCCCAGAAAAGAGCAAACCACCAGTCCCGCGTTTCCCATTCATAACTGGCTCTTTCTCTCGAATAATCGATTCAACCTGCATTCTGTCAGGTCCATGCATAAAATGCTATGTAAGTATTTCTTTAGCCTCAGCGGTGAGTATAAAAGCGATACATGGAAAAACTCCACGTACACGGAGTGCAGCGTCCGGTCCCGCACGCCGTACCAGACGGGAAGTGGGTTCAAGGCACCCAAGCGGAGCGTTGCTGCCCGCCAGGGAAAATGACCAACGTTATTATTTTTTCGCGTTTTTTCGCACAGCAAATTGGCCACGGAAAGCGTGAAGAATTGCAAAGCTTTGGATGCTTACAACTACAGTGGAGTAAGTAGACGCTGATTTTTGTCGCTCGTAAACAGCTCGCGCAAACGACGTACGAAGTGTTCCGCTCGAAACACCATTGAACCCTCAGATGATTCTTCACACCGAGGGATAAATGAGTATTATTGGTAAGCACGAAGCCCCTCGCTAGCGTCAACAGTAGCAAGGGCATTGCACATTGGCACCGCACGGATTTGCTCATCCTTGCGTAATTCGCTTATATCACCGCTCTGCACACCTGTTGTGTCTGCTCTGTTCGTGCTGGACGGCTGTCGGCGTTAACGTTCGCAATTTTATCACGGGTATTCACGCTTTTAGCTTGCATTACAGTTACAAACCGCAACGGCCGTTGTGGTTCCGTAGTTAGAGAGACCCATTTCAGTCCCGGCCACCGTGGCCGCGTTTTAGTGTAGGATAAACTCAAAATACGACAGTGTTTCATGCAGTACGCAGCTGTGGTACTGATCCTCAGAGAGTCTGAGCCACGAGCAGGTTTATCAACCCCAAAACTCGCATTCAGATATAACCGCTGTGAATACAATTAAAGCCGCTCGGCATAAAAAATGCAGCTCCAGTCGAGAAAATCAGCGGCTGTCAACGCTCAGGGGCGATCTTCATCAAGAAATACATTAAGCTAATTGAGGTGAACACGGCGAAGGTTAGCCATGCAACATAACCATGGAGAGGAGTTCTATACAGATCGCTCGCGCAGCAGCTCAATACGGGTACGTACATAAATTTGCCAAAGTGATATAATAAATGCTTGGTTTGGTTTATGGGGTTTAACATCCCAAAGCGACTAAGGCTATGGGAGACGCCGTAGCGGAGGGCTTCGAAAATCTTGACCACCTGGAGTGGTAAAAAAATGTGTTTGAGGAATTGCTTAGATAGGTAAACACATCCGAGCATGCTCCAACAAAGAAACTATGTAGTGGCTGCCTCGTACGTGCGGTCGCACTCACGCCAAAACAGCACCAAGATCCCATTACGTGTCGTAATTAAGGCCAAACTCGAGTTATTTGCGACCTATGAGCAGGTAGGCCGCTCTGACTCGCTCCCGCTTATCCGTGATAAATTGTCTGTGACATATTCGATGAGCCGGCGTCGGTATCCGGCTTTCACGCTTCACCGCGGCGGTCCGCTGTTTACGGCTGTCCTCGTCGACAAGAAATGTCCGCAAGCTTACCAAACTTTCCTTCCTGTGCCTTGCAGCACTTGCCACGGCGACGCAACTAAAAGACATGGTGATATTTTTTTTTTCGGCGGCAGCAAACCACCCCGCAATCACGGTAGGCAAAAGTGACTGCAATGTTGTTTTACATACCACGCGAAAATCACTGCCGATGACAGCGCCATCGGATCTTCGTGACGTAGCCGGAGTGAAGGAGGTCTATAGGCAAGGGCAGCATTACTCATCCTTAGGTTCAAATCAAGAAATCTCAGACTACTACTTCTCCTCTTCTCGTTTCGTCGTAACTGGGGTAAAGTGTTCACATCTAAGAAAGTAACTGTCGACCAATCTGGTCGCATACAACCGCGACCACTTGAGTGAGCCACATACCCAGGCTTCAGTGGAACGCGTTCAGTCACAGGCTTAATCAGGTGAGTATTCTTCGAGTCCGTGATTTTTTCAGGTTGAGCTCGTGAATTTACTCGCAGTTGGACTTCGCGTTGTGAACAGCATGCCAGCTGAACGGCCGATTAGGCCAGCGTCCCTCCAGTCTCATTCTACGCTAGTATTCCTCACCGCAGTTATCGCTTGAGCAGCCTCTTACGTTGTCCCAAGTGCCAGTGAAGTACCTACGCCGTGCTCACAAAAAATCTAAGTGTCATGCAGAATGCATCAGCGTGTCCTGGGAGCTGTTACGCCGAAGGGTACGTGCCCGTAGCTTTCATCTCCCATTTCCTAATCGAGACAGGCCTGTTCCCTTCACGGTGGCGAAGAAATTGAGTCAGCATCAAAAAGATCAACAAAAGGCGACTTTATACACTATATACAGGGAATTTTACAGCACGATATCGGCACGGGAGCCGGAGGCTACTAGCCATACGCAATTGCAGTACACAGCGACGGCCGGGAGGCTACTATGTGGCCCTCCTTGCGAGGGCCACTACACCCTACGAGCGCTCATGAAGAGCTCGGTCTCTAGCGGCAGTGCACGCGCTTATAACGCCTTTGAAAGCGTTGCTCTCAAATTGTCCACTCCGGAGGCAGCACTTGACTGCGAGCGGAGAGGTCCAATCAGTGAGCGCTGATCGCCCGCTCCCAATCTGGTGCGGCGCAAAGCTGATTGCCGCTAAGGGTCTGGCGTCAGGCTGTCTGGGGATTTTGCGTGCGTGTTTCAACATGACGCTCGCCGATGCTTCTGTGCAATGCACTGCTATCTTGCGGAGCGGCACCGGAGCTTGCAAAGGGGGCCTTAGCAGAAGTTTGACGTTCGGTTGAGCGGAATTCGTGTGGCTTGCCCGGACACAACACTGCAGCGATATGATGGAGCACACCAGTGCAGAGACTGGTCGGACAAAAAGAAATGCAACTACAGTGCGGGGTGCACCGAAGGCAATTACAGATGCCGAGATGGTGGACCATGCATTCTGGACACATGGTGATGTGGCGGTGACCGTGACTGCGCTGACGGATCAGTCGAACTAAAGGACATTTGTCAAAACAGCACTTTTAAAGCCTACCCAGAGGACAGATTCGTTTTCCTGACAAGTACTCGGGGTCTTAGTTTCTCGCGTTTCCCACGGAAGTGCAATGGCAAAAATGAGCAGAATTGCAATCAGAGAAATGCGATGCTCGAAAAATGAGTTTATTTCCAACAATAATGGTGTTTGCATTAATGATTCTTGGCGGTGCGATGGTGACTGCGATTGCTCAGACGTCTCCGACGAGCAAAATTGTACTTTCTAAACAAACTGTCCCCAGTGTGGGTCGCGTGTAATGACAACAGCAAAAGCATCGTGCAGATTTTGGTGTGCGACGGTGACCGCGACTGTGCAGACGGCTCGGACCAGCAAGATTCTGCTTGTGCGGAAACTGAGTCTGCGTGCTACGACAGCAGTCGCTGCATCGCCAACGTCTGGTAGTGCGAGGGGAACCACTATTGTCAAGGCAGCTCGGACAAACAGGATTGTACCCTCGGAATATGGTGTACGGGAACCCACTTCACTTGCAAAGACAGCAGTCGCTGCATCAAAGAAGCATGGTGGTGCAACGGCCATACCGACTACTCAGACGATTCAGAAGAGCAGAACTGTACTTCTAAAATCAGATGTGACAAACATGAATTTACGAGCAAGGAAAATAGTCGCTGCATCAATAAAACCTGACAATGCGACTACTCAGACGGTTCAGATGCACAAAACTGTACATATGGGATCACATGTGCGAAATATGAGCTTGCGTGCAAGGACTATAATAATCGCTGCATCAGAAACATATGGCAGTGCAATGAGAACAGCGACTGCTCAGACTTCATTAAAGAGGTGCGCGAGGAAATGAGGTCGCCTGCCAGAATAATGGCGCCTGTAGCTGCCATACTTAGAGATACGACGGCGATCGATATTGCTCAGACGTTTCGGACGAGCAGAATTGCAAGGAGCCAGTGTCATGCTCTCCCACACAGTTTGCCCGCGTCTTTGGAAATGGGGCCGTCGCCTGCATCTACACAAGTCAAGTCTGCAACGAAGACTCCGAATGCAGGTGCCACGAAAAAGACAGCTGTGAAAAGTTGTCGCTGAAGTGCGAAGACGGTTACTTCAGGTGCGACAACGGCACGTGTATTTCGAAGCAGTTGATGTGTGATGGCCGATACGTCTGCGACAACCTTAGCGACGAGGAGGACTGCGGCGCAGAAAGCAGCCGTTGCTGCTCGGACTCAGAGTTTGCATGCGCTTCTGGAGGCCTCTGCGTCTCTCTCAGCTTGAGGTGGGACCAAGGAAACGATTGTCCAAACTGGACTAATGAAAATTACTGCACCACCATGGATGCCTTTTTTTTTCTGCGTTCCTTTTGAAGAGTTATAGGGTTTGTGGCCGCTATTAATCACTTCCAACCATTTTAGGAGTTCTTAAGTTGATAAGATTGTTGTGAAGTTGATGTGGATTTGTGTATATATTGAACAGTCTCTGCCATGAAATTACAGACAAAGGAAAAGTTGGAATGTAATAACATTATATGGATGTTCACGCTATTCATTGTCATTGCTGTCAAATTCTAAAGAGTGTAAGAAAAGTGTGTATCCAGTGAAGGCAAACAAAACTTCTTAGTCTCACGAACTCTTGGTAGGAACTGTAGCGGGGCTCTAATAACTCCGCGGGCGCATTAAAATCGAATTCAGAGTGAAAAATTTGTCTTTATGACATTTATAGGTTACATAAATGGTGCATCTGATGAACTGGCTTCATGGCATTGGTCTATTCTCTGCGGACTGTACATAATATGTGCTTTTCAATAAGTTGTGCTTTCCAGTAAGCACTTCTCTCTCTCTCTCTCTCTTTCTCTCTCTCAAACTAGCCTCTCATGACCACCGCGCGAGCGGCCATATTCCGTATTGTCACACAGTTCAAGGACGATTCGCACACCAAACCGCAAATGCGTTGTGCGCATTTGCATCCACGTGTTCTCACCTATTTAGCTGTCCACTTCATCATGCGCCGTTGTACAGCCGGTTGTTCAGTGCTTGCTTGGTGCAGTTAAGGAATATGACGTTGAAGTCGTGCTGTACGTAGGCGGTATTGATCGTGTAGGTTATCATCATCAGCAGCAGCAGCGGGCTACGCCCACTGAAGGGCGAAGGTCTC
>JAJIZL010035953.1:38798-50123 GCA_023969395.1 Amblyomma maculatum | reverse complement strand
TTGAAGTGAACTCTGTGAATGAATAGGATCGTCTGCTGCTGCGTTCAGCTTGAAAAAAGTTTATCCGTTTGAAGTGAATTTCACCTGCTGCTGCGCCCAGGTAAATGTATCCCCCAGCCTACCTTCGTTGCTGAATGCGATATGCGTTAGCTGCTGTGCGGACGTTGAATATATCGTCATGGCCCGCTCTCGTATTCTCTGGGACCCGTACTGTTTGCTCTATTTAGCCTGAACAGATATCGAGGCGCTTGTCGTGCGGCCCCGTCGATATGAACCGCGAAACAGAGTGTATGCATCAAGAAACGGCACGCTGAACATCGACAGCATTCCTGAATTCACTTTCCCTCAGCAGTTCCGCTTTGAGAAAACAGATTTTCCTTTGCTCCTTAAGGCGGTTAGTGTATTAGACCAACTCACGAGCGCGCAGGGAGTGTGCGTTTCGGGGCGTGAAGCACTGTGCATGTGCCTACGCAGATTGGCGTACCCTAACAGGCTGTGGGACCTACAGCAGTACTTTGGTCGCCACTACAGCGTGATTTCGAGTATCACTCTAGATGATGATCCACATCGAGTGCAACTTCGGCCACCTACTGGACGACCTCAAGATTCTGCGCGAAGTGGGGCTAACCACAAACAAGGGAAGAGGACTTTTCTAAATGGCTTACCGACAACGCTAAGAGCGGGAGCCTGCTCCGGTTCCTCACGAAAAACCATTTACATGAGTTTATATAATATGCCTTATGGCAAGCTTGCGTCCAAAAAAAAAGAATAAAAAAGACCTCACAAGACACGAATGGATGTCACTTGTCAACTTAGAGACGATGGGCAAGGTTGTATTTTACTAAAGATGCATGACGTTGGAAGTGAAACTAAAATTTGATGTTTCTGTACGGTTTATTTAATCAGTTGCACATCTAGAAGTTCCCATCCTAAATATATGATGTTCACTAATATACAATTCTCGTCTATAACTCTATTTGTAATCTTCCCCAGCTTGTAACTTCTGCTACTTTCATTTAAGGATGATGCTTTTTTCATTCAAGGATGATGATTTTGAAACCCTTTCTATTTTACGAAACTATTTCTGAGTGCTTATGTCAGGCAGCCTTGTACTGCTCTGGGGATTTTGTGGCCTGTGGAAAATTTTGTATAATATTATGTAATAACTGATATTCTACATCACTTTTTATTTAGTTCCCTCTATTTCCTGCCAAGTGCCTAATTTATACCGCAAGGAGGAGTGCCGTATACAAGCATTGCTCTTTTTGGCTACTTTGTTAATATGCATGTATATGCACCTAAAAATCTTGCATTGTTTTTGCCCGTATGCACTTGTGTGTTTATGATTCTGACTATAGATATGATTAATTTCAGGCTGTTTATCACAAAGGATCACCACTCTCAAACTGTTTTGCATTCATTGATGGACATGCCGACCAATTTGTAGGCAATCAAACAACAAGCGCATATACTTCTCGGGCCACAAAAGGCTGCATGCTTTAAAATATCAAGCTGTGCTGTGCCCTAATGGTTTATTATGCGAGCTGGATGGGCCATATCCAGGGAGCATGCATGACTCTGTTGAGTTTCACTACCACCCTAGTTTGATAATTATGTTAGCTCATTTTTGCACATGATTCTTCAACACAGTTTTAAGGAATACAGCCTGCAATATGGCTGTTTAGTGCAGGCCTATATATCTGAAAATCATTACCAAATTACACAATTCTACATATTTGTCGACAACAAAGATCAAGAAACGAACTTATTTTTTGACTATGGGCTGGCATGTGTACTCGAAGCATTACTACATATTAATGTTTGGGGTTATAGCTTATATTTACACCGATTTCTGGCAGAAAAGAACTGTAGATACTGTAAATGCACTAGTTGCCCACAGGTTTCTTCCAGTCCAGTTCAGGCGTTCAGTCGTGTCCGACTCTTCGTGACCCTATGGACCATGTCACGCCACGCTTTCCGGTCTCTCACTATCTTCGTAACATCACATAGCTTCATCTGCAATGCCTCGAGAATGCCATCTAACCATCGCGTTCGCTGCCTACCCCTTCTCCGGCGACCCTCAACCTTTCCCAACATCAAATCTTTCTCCAGCGACTCCTCTCTTCTCATCAGATGACCAAAGTAGCTGAGCTTTAACTTTAGAATTTGACCCTCCAATGAGCAGTCAGGGTTTATGGTCGACAATATCGACTGATTTGATCTTCTGGCAGTCCAAGGAACTCTTAAGAGTCTTCGCCAGCACCAAAATTCAAACGCGTCAATTCTTCGGCGGTCAGTCTTTTTCACAGTCCAACTCTCGCATCCATACATCACAATTGGAAAGACCATAGCACGGGTTATACGGATCTTGGTTGGCAGACTAATGTCTCTGCTCTTTACTAGGCGGTCAAGGCTAACCATTGCTCTCTTTCCCAGAAGCAGGCGTCTCCTAATTTCATGGCTGCAGTCTCCTTCCGAGGTAATCTTGGCGCCCAAGAACAGAAAATCTGTCACAGCTTCCACTTCTTGTCCATTGATGCTCCAGGACTTGATAGGGCAAGACGCCATGATCTTCGTCTTTTTAATGTTCAGTTTAAGCCCAAACTTCTCACTCTCTTCTTGTACGCGCATCAGAAGTCTCTTGAGTTCCACTTCACTTTCTGCCATTAAAGTGGTATCATCCGCATATCTAAGGTTGTTGATACGTTTTCCAGCAATCTTCACTCCAGCTGAAGACTCGTCCAGACCGGCCTTCCTCATGATGCACTCTGCATATAGGTTAAATAGGCAGGGCGACAATATGCAGCCTTGCCTCACTCCTTTCTCAATCGGAAACCAATCACTAAGACCATGCCCAGTTCTGACTGTGGCCTCTTGCCCTTCATAAAGGTTCCTGAGAAGACAGATGAGGTGAATTGGAACGCCCATCTCTTGGAGAGCTTGCCACAATCTGCTGTGATCTACGCAGTCAAACGCTTTCTTCAACGGCACTCAAAGGCTTCTTTTGATAAACATCCTATTTCAGGTATACTGCGTGAGAGCAAGCTGCATGACAAGCTTGAGAAGCTGGTGCAAGGGCAGCAGTATGTGATTTTGGGGACCCTGCGTACCCTTTACGGCCATGGAGCCTTATGGAGGTGCATCTCTGACAAGGCCGGAAGAAATGTTCAACGCTGCCATGAGCGCTGTGAGGCAGTCTTTGGAGTGAGGTTTTGGCAGTGTGCTCGCATCATTTGCTTTCTTGGAATTAAAAAAAATCAAGATAGAGCTGCAAGCAGCCCCCCCGGATGTACAGTGTAGCTGTACTTGCTTACCAACTAACTGCCAAGCATGCATGTAGGGCAACCAGGTGTCAACATATTTCAATTTGGAGCCACCGTGCCTTTTTGATTACTTGCACTGTAATGCAAAATAAGAAACAAAGCATGTTAGTATCTCTATGTTTTATTTGTATATAGTACAAACCTACGTGAATAAGCTGCAGCATCCCATGAAAAATTGGAGACAACTGGAGCCAGGGTGCCGCAATACGTTTTGTTTTCTCGTAAAGTTAGCTAATGTTTTTGTCAGTCACTGCAAAGCGGCAAGGAATGCTTGATAAGTTTGCGCATAACTCGTAAACCATCTGGTTGTCCGATACCATGTCAGCGTTGCCTTTGCTTTTGTGGCTGTAATAAAACGAAGCCAGCCTTTTATTAGAGTGCAGGAGGCAGGCCACGATTACAGCACAAGTCAAGCAACCCTCTGCATTAACCATGTAAGACAGAAGCATGTTCAAATGGCGCTTCAGTCTTGTCGGTTAAAGGAGAAGGAGGCGAGGGAAATATATCAGGGGCGACCTAATCTCTGAACGGCAAGACACTCACCTTTTACTGTTTGGTGACCTCACATGTCGGAGCTGCAAACACGGCGGGAGGCTTCGGAGCGTTGCAAGTCATAATGAGCGCGATAGTACGCTTACGGCGATTACCTTGCGCTGCACATTGAGCCTCAGAACTACGACCTGTCTTTATTTTTTTACATCTAGAATGTTGATTCAGGCACTGAGATACTGACATCGAGTTTATTCAGGGATTATTGAAGAAAATATAGCATGGTGGTCAACCAAGGAAGTCTAGATTTCCTTGCAGGTTTATGTATGCTATTTGAGACACTGCTTAAAAAAAGCAGTAGAATCACAAACTGTACGTAAAATCAGAAAATCATGTGTCATGATAGTAATAAAACTGAATTGAATTTAAATAAAACATAGTTCTCAAGCACAACTTTAAGAAATAACCTAACTGTATCGGGCTTTTGTACGGAAGCAAAGCAATTATAAGTCAGTGGTGTTATGCTAAAGACGCGTGGTGGCATCTGTGTTAAACAGGAAGATGTATGCCAAGCTTTCTGTGCTCACGTCAGCTCGTTTTGCGCGCCCTAATATCAGAAGTGTTGTCACTTTTGATGACCTCGCTGACTGCTTAGCACATCATAGTGCCACTGAGAATAAGGTATTATGGGCAGTTCAGAATCTGAAGCCAAGACTGATTGGCATGGACATATTAGGCTAAATTGCTGTTGTTCTAAGTTCATTTTAAATAAATGGTTATAAATTATCTTTTTAATGTATGGTGTGCATCTTATGCATTTGGTTTGAAGTGCGCTCGTATGGCCACCGTAACGAAACGAAATTCTCGTCAGGTCTATGATGTGTTTGAAGGCATGCATGCAAGTACGTATAGGTATGTGTGAATGTATGCATATACGTGTGTGAATGTATGTATGAGTGTTTGTGTGAGTACGCATGCATGCATAGATACATCATTTGACCTAATTAGCATTTTTACTCTAACCAAATTCTATGTCACCACAACTATACAGGAGCGAGGAAAGATAAGTGGAATGTGGGCAGCAGCGGACGTACTATCATAAGCAATATGAGCAAGAACCCGGGAACGGGTGGCAGATAAGCTCAAACCATCCTTGCGGCGACACACGGTAGCCACGTTAAGCAAATAAGTGAAGAGGGTTCGCCAGTTAAGCCTTCTGCCTACACCCCCTGCTGCGCGCATCTTTCTGCACACGTGAAACATTACGTCTGCATTTGAAGGTGATCCCGCTGATAATCGTCACATCGTTTGGCAGCGCGTCTTCCGCAGTTATAAAGGAAGGCGCTTTTTTGCATCGTCGTTTCCGCTTTTGCTTGGAGTGACTGCGATCATTGTGGCCATCCGTTTTCACACACAATTTTTATTCTGAGCGAAGGCGACCTACTATTTGCTTCACCGACCGGTGGAAATCTCATCTTTCTATTCCAAGGCACATGATGGCTAGGGTGCCTATCAGCGAACGGAAATCAATCGTAGAAATGTCTAAAGGCCACTCTCAGCGTTATATTTCTTCTGTATCAGGACAGCCGTTGTGCACAGTAAACAGGACTGTCCAAGCTTATCGAGTAGAAGGACGGCTGGAAGATGCACGGCACGATAGACGACCGCGCTGCACCTTAGAAGCCGAAGATTATTGGCGCTGCTAGCGACAATCCTTTTCAGACGACGACGGACTTCCGCAGAGCTCTTGACGTCGGCCATATTAGTGGCACCACAGTACGATGACGACTCAAAAAAGCCGGACTGCAAAGTATTATTGCCGCCCGGAAGCCACTGCTCACGACAGCCAAGAAAACTGCTCGACTCAAGTTCACCATGGACCACCGCAGCTGGACAATGAACGAGTGGAAGAAGGTGTTATTTTCTGTTTAATCAGCACTTTTCGAGTCGCTGGGAGCAGAAGCAGCGAGTATGGCGTACAGAGTGGGCTCGCAAAACATAAAGGAAGTTGCATCAAGCGGAAGCACAGAAGTCAATGTGTGGGATGCGCTTCCATGCGATGGCATTGAACCCTTGGTGAGAATTGATGGAAATTCACCAGTGCCGCTTACTGCACAATATTAGACCAAGCGATGATTCCGTATGCGCCAGCACCCGGATGGTGACTGCCTGTTCCAACAGGATCTATCGCCTGTGCACACAGCCAAGGTTGTGACAAGCCTTTAGGAGGAGCGAGGGGTTATGTGCTTCGCATGGTGCCCAAAAGGTGCCGACCTAAATATCATCGAACATATTTCGGGCCGTATGAAAGTCAGCATTTCCAAGCATTCCTTGGACTTGACCACAATAGCGCAACTGTGGGAAACAACACAAGAGGAATGGCGGCGCCTTCAGCAAGACAAAACTTTCGTTGAATCTCTCCATGCCTTCGAGAATGGAGTGCGTAATTCAGACCACCGGTGGGATCACGCGCTACTAGGACACAAACTGAAAAGAAGCGCATGTGAATATACTGACAGGAGTGCTGTTAGCAGTTTTTTATGACTTTTTTCACATTGACAAACACCAATAAAATATATCTCAGCTCACTTCGCCACGCGGCGTCACTTCGTTTCAAACACTGATAGTGGCACCGCGAACAAGGGAACAACTTCGAATGCTTTAAGTTATCGCTGATCTGTTGAGAAGCAAATTTCTATTAAAGTGCGGGCCGCATGCAGCGATTCTTGCACGCAAAATCAAGTCGTGCATGCAAAGCCCGCGGTCATGCTTTGACATTTCTTCTGTCATCAGCATTCATCGCGGCCGCATATAGCGGCCGTGTTCTGCGGTAACATGCGAGCGCAATTATGAGCTGCGGTGTAAGGCGCGTTGCCAAACGCTCCGATGAATAAGGGTTATTACGTTCAGCTGCAAGCGAAGTTCGACGTTTGCAGAACGATGCGCGAGGCAGTGGGTGCTGGCAGAATGCCTAACGGGCGAACCCCCTCCACTTAATCGCTGTAAGCGGCTGCCGTGTGTCGCCACAAGGACGGTTTGAGGCTATCTGCCACGCGTTCCCGCGTTCTTGCTTATATTGCTCATGATAGTACATACCTCAGTCCGTGTGGGGCGAGTAGTCAGCTATCAAGGACTGGGACTACTGTACAGTGTTACGAGTCGCATGACCGCAGCAGCCTACGCAGAAATAATCGAAACGGTCCCTTTGCCCCACGTGCTAGATATACCCTTCCCGGACGATCAGTACTATTTTTAACAGGACGGGGCGTCCGTTCACAAGGCTGTTCCTAGATCTTTTGGAGCCCCTTGGAATAAACACCTTACCCTGACCTGCAAAAGGCCCAGATCTGAACATTGTTGAGAAGGTGTGCGGATTGATTAAGCAAAATCTGTCCAATAAGTCGAGCATCACTACATGGGCTATGGGAAGCTTTACAGAAGGAATGGCCACGCCTCCGCGATGACCCCATTTTTGATGATTCCCTCTAAAGATAACTCCCGAACAGGATTCAGAGCCTCAAGGAATCTGGCGGATGGATGATGGATGAACGAGTTTCAGGACGCCGCGACTGAGCCGACGAAGCAATTGTTAACTTCTCCCTGCTATGCCACACCCTGAAAATCAATCGCAGCCGTTGGTTGGAGAGAGGTCCTTTCAGCGGAAGCACTGCTACCTGAGTTGCATCCGACTACAGCACGCATGGTGTATAGACCAACACCGTGTTTACAAGCAAACAGGGCGCTCGCGGCGTTGAAGCCGACTGGGGGTGAACAATAGGGTTAGCGCCCATAGGAATACAAGCAATCGAAATATTTCTAAGCAGTTTTTTATTTCACGAGACATCTATGATATCCTTATTCTGTGCAGAGTAACCGTGAACATCCTAAAACAAATCGAGAATGTATGAACTCTCATTACGGAGGCGAAGTATTTTTTAAACACCGCGAAACGTATGGGGGTGCAAGTTGAAAGGGCGACCCATAAAAACCAGTAAACGCAACTTACCGCAACGTTATTCTCGTTTCCCAGAGCACCAGAAGTGGTGGCCGGTCATTAAACGTTGGCCAGCGCTTTTACCGAACGAGAGCCGCGCATTGCAGCAGACGACAGCGCAGCTGGTGATACCCACCATTGCCGCCTCCAGCTCCGGAGCGTTTGCTAGCGACAGCGCCGGTGGTGCATTTCCGTCTGCAACTGTGCACGGCCAGTTTATCGTGCTTTGAACGGTCCCACAAGTCGTCCGACTTGCAGTACTTGAAAGGAACATCATGGGCCATGCAACATGATGTCGGAACGTGATGCAAGACGATCACCACAACATGAGAAGCGTTTAACGCTACTGAACCAAGTAAAATGTTGCGGTAAGTTGTGTTTACATGTTTCTATGGGCCGCCCTCCCAACTCGCCCCCGCAAGCGTTTCGCGGTATTTTAAAATTACTTCGCCTCGTTAATGAGATTTCTTACTTTCGTGATCTGTTCTAGGATGTTCATGGTTGCTCTGTAGCAAACAACGAGGTCATGGGTGCGCCGTGAAATTAGAAATTGCTTCAAAATTTTTTCAGTCCATGTATTCTTATGGGCGCTAAGCCTAGTTTTCACCCCTAACCGGCCCAGCCTGGCGACATAAGCGCCACCGCATCGCGCTTACGTCATAGATCGGTGTTGGTCTATAACTTGCGACGCTTTGAACACCTAATCATCACCTGGTACTCGACGAAAGCGGCAAACGTCCACGATATGCGCGTTAATCTTATGTTCGCGCCCGCGATAAAGACGCAGTGCACTGGTGTGATTATGACCATGTGAAATACAGCGTGCCGGACCTTCTGCCGAGATAGAAGAAAAGAAAACAACTCGCCCCCAGCAGTATACACACTCGTTTCGCAAAAGGCAGCGCTGACAGAGCATTTGGCGACGAGCGCTGGTGGCGAAGCAGTTTCTGCGAAGCGAGTCCCGAAAAGACAGTCAGTGCTATCAGTTTGGCCGCTCGTGGTTGCACAGAGCGTGTCTCGAACCAGGCGTTATGGCTAGATGTCGCGCAGGTATCCCAGAGCGCCCCAGCGCACGCATTACGGACGTTCTAGAGAGCCGTTCTGCCTTCTGAACGTATTTTCCACACTTAGCCTGGCGCTCGTGTACTGTGCGATGTCGGTGCACGTTAAAGATTGACAGGGGGCCGAAATTTCCGGAGTCCTCCACTACGGCGTCTCTCATAGCCTGAGTTGCTTTGGGACGTTAAACCCCACAAGCCAAACCAACCACACAGCCATTCTTCAGCTTACTGTGAGGTTCTTTTCTTTAGATCTTCTGGCCACCTTATTCTGTGGCTTATTCCGAGACAGTAATCTAAACAGACGACCAGACTGACCAAGCTAACAACGAATACTTTTATATACAGACCTGGACGGGACGAGCGTAGAACGAGCAAGTGAGACGATGACAAAACACAAGTTGGGAAAAAGTCACCAAGATGTTGGATGGAGAAGCCGGTGCAGACGCTCCGGGTAGTCAGAGTTCTGAAGGGTCGGTGCAGTAGGGCCTCAGTAAGCCCAGCGGAAGGCTTGGCCACCGGACGGGGCCCAGTAGGGTCAAGAGGCCTCGGGTTGCCTTTCTGCGGCCGATGCTTCAGGTGCCAGGGGCCCAGCACAACGCCGAACGTCCGTGTCAGTGATGAGCCGCAGTTACAGCAGCGGCGATGAGCTGCAGCTGCAGCACTCCCAGGTCTGATCACCCGGGACAGGAGGCGGGCCAGGACAGGAGAACAGGATAGGATACGGCCGGCAGGCCCCAGGTCTGGACCCCCGGGTCAGGCCTGGCAGAAGACGCACCGCTCCGAGCTCCTTGGGCAGCCGATCGGCTCCCCTGCTCGCCTGTTCTCTCCTGCTCGTGCCTCGCGCTCCTCGAGCCAACCTCCACGTTTTCCTCTTCTTTCTCCTCCTTCTTTCTTCAAATTATCATATGTTCTTCACAAATATGCCCGCCCCCCCCCCTTTGAGACTTTTGTTTTTCGGGAAAAAAAAAATTGGGGCCATGACACTGATGCACTGTTTTGGAGGACCGCACACAACAACACTGCTTCACCCATCACTGCACACCCCACAGAGTGGCCACACCATTGCTATTGTCTGCTGAGAGTCTTAGTCACTCGCGCACACCAAATAAAAAAACTTTCGTACTAATACAAGTAACATTAACACTCAACACTTGTCAGAAGAAATAAACTCTTAGAAACATACTACGAACAGCACGATGACACCTCCAGAAACTTTGTACGAAATGTGCTCTAAGACGATATATCTCCAACGGCGTTGAAAGACAGCACAGAGATTAATATTGTCTCCTGTATCATTCTCGATTCAACAGTTCACTCTGGGACCAAGGTTCTTCACTGAACGTTGACAACGGAGCTTTCGACTCGACGTTATCAAGAACTACAAAGGATGAAGCTTGTAGGGCATTCACTGGCTGGCGTTCTTCGTAGCTTTTTGTGTTAATGGACATGCGTCCTAATGGAGCGTTTCTCAGGTTTCCTTTCGGGACAGTCCTCTGACATACATCGCACGACCTCACAAATCGCTTAATGTCAGCTTGCACCCGTAGCCAGTGAAATTCATCAAGCACTCTTGCGGTAGATTTTCTTACACCCTGGTGGCCGACAAGTGCATGCACGAGGACCTGACGGCGCAACACCTTTGGAACGACCGCTTGTTTAATTGTTTTTCCTGGACAAAGTTGATAGGCCCGGTACAAAATGCCGTCACTTAGATTGAAGGTGTAGGCCGTCTGCCCTTTTCCTTGATAGGTTTTCTTAAGCTTGCGACGACACACGTCTAAGCTGGCGTCCTCTTTTTGCTTCTTGCGAGAAACAGACCGGGATAAGTGGAGTACAGTTTGAGTGACCTCCAAACCAGTCCCTGAAACTTTCGCCGCCAGAACCTGGAAAGAAGCACTGGACCCATCATCACTGGCAGGTATGCTTCTCTGGCCCGTCAAGACTGTTGGAGCGTCGGCGAATGGGGCGCTTGCACTAGGAACGTTGTCGATAATTACATCATATAATGGCGTCGGCAGTCACCTAGCAATAGCTTTGCCTGTGTAGTATGGCGACTTGATAATAACCTCCGCCTCAGGCGCTTCGATGTAAGAACCATCCGATAAACGTACAGATATGCTCGTTCGCTGGTATATGCAGCCTCGGGCACCAAAGCCTGACGCACCACGATGCTATTAGAACCAGTGCCGAGCAGCACCGACACTGCTTGTCCGAACACTTCTCCATGCTCCACTGGCATTTTGTTAATAATCTGAGATGGACTAAGAGCCGAATCGTCCCTTCGAACATCGAGGCATGTTCTTCCCAGCAGACGACCAGGGCGGGAATCTCGAGGGGACGTGCAGCAAGCAGACGTCTCCCGGTCATTTGAATTTCCATATCGACACAACTGGGTTTCATGCCCAGATTTGCGACATAAGGTGCAATATGAGGGCTTCGGTTTTGTACGGCAATCCGC
>JAJIZL010035953.1:534-38698 GCA_023969395.1 Amblyomma maculatum | reverse complement strand
GCAATCCGCCGACCTATGTCCGATCTCTTCACAGATGAAGCATCGAATTCTAGTCTTTGGGTTTGGGGCTGGGTCCTGCGGTTTCGCAGAATTCTGCTCAGCTCGATCTTTAAAATTCGCGAGGTTATTCTGTCGCTGAGCCACAAGAAATTGATCGGCGGCCTCAGCAATCTCGTCCACCGTTTTACAATCACGTTCTCGCAAGAAGAGAACTAAACGATTGTGACAGCTGTTTAAAAACTGCTCGGCCATATCATGTCCCGAACCACTTCAAACGTGCGGCCTTGTCCTCGCATTTCAACCCAGCGGTCAAAAAACTTAACAGCCTGGTGGTGTACTGGGAAGCTGTCTCACCATCTTGCGGCTTGCTTCCACGAAACCTCTCTGTAGCCCTCAGCCGTGAACCGAAACCTCCGAAATAAGGCAAGTTTCGCTACATCGTAATTGACTGAGTCCTCAGGAGAGAGTCGTCCAAAGACTCTGAGACCTTCTCCGCCGAGGCACAGACTCAAAGCCGTGGCCCACGTCTCTTTCGGCCAGCCTTGGCCAATGGCCACATGTTCAAAACGCTTCAAATACGCGTCCAAATCGTCCCTTTCCTCATTAAACAGTGGAATCAATCCATGAGGACTAATGGGGAAAGCCGGAGCTGGTACGGTACCGTGCTAAGCGCTTCCAGCACTAGGGGCGTTTTCTCCCAATTCCGCAAGTCGTATTCGTAGCTGAAAATTCTGGTTTTCTTGCTCCAAGCGCTGCTTCGCTCTTTCATGTTCTGCAGCTCTTTCTTCGCGTTCGGCAGCTTTGTCTTCCCTTGCCTTTTGCAATTCTTTTTCAACCCACTCGCGCATCTCGATGCCCTGCAAACCTATACGTTCCCCTACCGCGAGCAACTCTGGTGCACTCATTTTTCTCCAATCTCTAGCTGCGCGAAAATGCTGCTTGGCCGGCCTGGTCCTGCCGTGGACGCCAAAATTGTGAGGTTCTTTTCTTTAGATCTTCTGGCCTCCTTATTCTGTGGCTTTTTCCGAGACAGTAATCTAAATAGACGACCAGACTGACCAAGCTAACAACGAATACTTTTATATACAGACATGGACGGGACGAGCGTAGAATGAGCAAGTGAGACGATGACAAAACACAAATTGTGAAAAAGTCACCAAGATGTTGGATGGAGAAGCCGGTGCAGACGCTCCGGGTAGTCAGAGTTCTGAAGGGTCGGTGCAGTAGGGCCTCAGTAAGCCCAGCGGAAGGCTAGGCCACCGGACGGGGCCCAGTAGGGTCAAGAGGCCTCGGGTTGCCTTTCCGCGGCCGATGCTTCAGGTGCCAGGGGCCCAGCACGACGCCGAACGTCCGTGTCAGTGATGAGCCGGAGTTACAGCAGCGGCGATGAGCTGCAGCTGTAGCACTCCCAGGTCTGATCACCCGGGACAGGAGGCGGGCCAGGACAAGATGCAGTAGGCGGCTCCAGGTCTGGATACCCAGGTCAGGCCTGGCGGAACACGAACCGCCCGAGCTCCGTGGACTGCAGCACTCCCAGGTCTGATCACCCGGGACAGGAGGCGGGACAGGACAGGAGAACAGGACAGGATACGGCCGGCAGGCCCCAGGTCTGGACCCCCGGGTCAGGCCTGGCAAAAGACGCACCGCTCCGAGCTCCTTGGGCAGCCGATCGGCTCCGCTGCTCGCCTGTTCTCTCCTGCTCGTGCCTCGCGCTCTTCTTCTTCTTCTTCTCCCTCGTTGTAATGGCACATACCCACAGTGGGGGATTGGCCAGAATTCGTTGTAGGTGACATAATATTTTTGATAATGTCGATTTGACTGTATGATACAGATAACCTAATACTTAGGAGCTAGTGTTGCTGAAATAACTTGAAATTTTGAGGCAATATAATAGAAAGCAATGGTAAAAAAGGAATAAAATTGTAAATTACTAAAAATAATAATAAGAAGAAAAAATACAATTCAGACAGCTCAGCGCTAACACACAAATCTTCCAGTAGCAATATTATAATTATGAAGTAATTCACACACCGGTTTTAGGGCATACCCTTTGACGGTTGCACCAAAGGAGAGGAGGACAGGAACTGTAAATGGCAATCCTAGGCGAGTAAGAGGTATTTCTAGATAATGTCTTCTCTGAGTAGCATACCTGTGGCAGGAGAGGATGTAATGTTCGATTGTTTCCACGTCGTTACATGACGTACAAAGATTCGACGGCGTGAATCCAGAGCGACATAAATAAAGATTCAGGGAAGGAATTCTACAACGCATGAGCGTCATGGAAACCTCACATTGCCTCGAGGTACAACATCGGACATTCCAATGGAAATTTAAATGGTTAAAATCCGTAGTCGCAAGGAGTGGCTCATGGCTCAAGGAGTTTAACGTTTGAAATCGTTCAAAACGGGATATATTTAGCAAGATAATATTGGGTACAACATCGGCAACAGGCCCACTGAGAGCTGAATTTGCTAAATAATCCGCCATTGTATTAGAAGCGATGCCGCAGTGTCCCGGAACCCACTGAAAACGTACTTCCTGTAAGTGTATCGGAAGGAAAAACATCAGGGTTTGTTTCAAAAGACGCATTTTCGGACTTTCTAACGCTGCTAAGACTGACAGGCAGTCAGAGAGTATTATTACGTGAGTAACATTACCAGGAACTTTTTGAAGGGCCAAACCAATTGCAAGCAATTCAGCAGTAAATATTGGTGAGTAATCAGGGATCCGTACAGAAAAACTCCAATCAAGTGCTTTGGAGTAAATCCCTATTGCTGCTTTTTCATTTCGTTGTGAGGCATCTGTGAAAATAGCTACGTGTCCTGGATATTGTAATAGATAATCTTCAAGGTGTCCCTTTATTACCGTGGTAGTCAAGTGTTTTGCATTAGATGGCAACGCCTGGTCAAAGCACAGTGTGGAAGTAGCTTGAACATTGCCAACCCGTCTTACTGACCTTAGCGAAACTGCAATTTTGGACAGCAAGGACTGAGTAAATACAAATTGTGGTTGCTTATATTGCGGCCAATGATAATCTAGAAACTGAGATTGGTGTGTAATAAAAATGGGAGAAGCCACTCCAGACAGAGATTCCAGTGCTCTTAAAAAGGTTCGCACAGTTAGCAGCTCAAATCGAGAGTTCAAGTCACGTACACGGGCCTCTAAATAGAGGACTGCATTTGAAACTGTTCTTGGCAACCCCAAACATAGTCGTAAAGCGCGCCTCTCCAGTAGCAACAAAGGTCGTAGTTTGTATTTAGGACTGCCTGAGAAAAGAACACAGCCGAACTCCAGAATTGGTCTCAAATAAGTTTTATAGAGAAACAAAAGAGTATCTCTACGCATACCGAATTTCTTATGGCTAATTCGAATCAGGCGACCAAGGGCTCGCTCACCTTTCAGGCAATTACTTTTGATATGAGGCCGCCAGTCTAATTGGGAGTGGTATAATACACCCAAGTATTTTAAGGATTCAACCTGTGAGATTTGTGAACCGCAATACGCAAGGGAGATATAAAGAGGGTGTGCCGGTGGGAAAACGAGTACTGAGGATTTCTTCACGTTGAGAGTTAATTTTACTTTACCGAGCCAAACTTCAAGGGCATTCAAGTAGGCTTGCAATAGCTGATATAAGGAATGAACATCTCGTGCAGAAGAGAAAAAGGCAATATCATCCGCGTACACGTACAATTTTATATTTGGATGAACAGGAATATCTCTCATTAATATATTAAATAGCAATGGAGACAGCACCGATCCCTGAGGCACGCCTCTAGTTTGGTAATAAGTTTCAGAAGTTACAGAACCTCTCGTGCAGAAAAATTTTCTATTGCTTAAGAATTCTTTTAACCATGCAAACATGTAAGAAGGTGACCTAATTTCGTTTATCTTATTCAACAGAATAGAGTGTTCTACACTGTCATATGCTTTGGCGATATCCAAAGTGACCAATGCCGACACTTCTTTCTTCTTCATTGCTAACCTAATTCTACTTTCCAAATCTATATGAGCCGTCCAAATGGAGCACCCTTGACGAAAACCAATTTGTGCATCATTAAATGCATTCAGGGTCATCATATGGTTTGTGAGGCGCCGGTGAACTATGCGTTCAATAAGTTTTACTAGATTTGAAGTTAGAGAAATTGGCCGAATATTATCCAAATCAAAGCCTTTTTTCGGATCTTTGAGGCTTAGTAAAATTTTCGCAACTTTCCAGTCTTGAGGTAACCAAGCATTTTCCAGAGAAAAATTGACAATATTCAACACCTCCGAGCTGTGGTCTTGCACTAAAGCTTTCAGCATAGCCACTGTAATACCGTCACACCCAGGAGCTGCAGGTTTCAGAGTAGCCGCTATACAATGCAATTCCGGTGGCTCCACTGCAACGAAATCAGCACGTGGTGTAGGTCGAAGTAAGGGAGCCACCGTTTGCGCTTGAAAGCGAATAGCAAGACCGTTCGCAATTTGTTCAAGTTTCGCTTTTGCTTCATTGGGTGATAACACCTCTGACTCGGTTACATGTGGTGGAGAAGAACTTTGGTTGCGTTCCATGAACCTATACAATGCCTTCCGATTAATTGGGTTAGAGAGATAAATATTCATATTAGCATTATACTCATCCTTTGCTATACGAATAGTTTTTTTAAATGAAGCCGCATAAAATTTATAATTTATCCAATTTTGGGGACACTGGTTATGGGAAAGGCTCTTCCACGCAGCTTTTCTACGACGGAATGCTTTCTCACATTCTTCGTTCCACCATCGGCATGACATTTTGTTAGGGACAGACGATCTCACAGTGAACACTGAACGCTCAGTGGCATCTAGCAGTGAAGAGAGTGCTTGTTGAGCACGTTCAGAATGCTGAGATGATGCTATTGAGGAAAAAGAGGAGTTCACAAACTTTTTAAAGAGTTTATGGTTGACAAATTTTTGTTCACAAGTAGTTACTCTAAGGGGAGTAGATTCTATATTAAACGTAACTGGAAAGTGGTCACTAGATGTACCACAATCCACCGTAGCCCATGATGAGACCCTTACTCCATTTGCTGCTAACGTTAAATCAATTACTGACCTAGCAGCTGCTCGCATGAAGGTTATGCCTGGACTATTACAGCAGTGCACATCATTTACAGACATCCAGTTCCAAAGTCGCTGCCCACATATATCTGAACGGTAACCCCAAATAACATGGTGTGAATTAAAATCGCCGGCAATAATCAGTCCGTTGGTTGAACTCAAAAGATCACTTAAATCATCTGTTGTACGGACGCCTGTTGGGAAGTAGACATTTGCAATAGTGAGAGGAGCAGACTGTGTAATTGCGATATCAACTGCAAGCAGTTCGCAGTCTTGTCGTAGAATTTTGTGTGACACCTTCGCCCGATGAATTGTTTTTGACGAAATTAATGTTAGCAAGCCGCCACCCCGGCCGCTAGTGCGATCTGATCTAAAAGTTCTAAAATACTTTAGAGAAAATGGCCGATTTGGCAAAAGCCAAGTTTCTTGTAATAAAACTATGTCTGGGTTGAAATTTGAGATAAGATTCTGTAAATCGTGAAACGAAGATGCAATTGAACGACAATTCCACTGTAGTACTTTTAACCCCGCCATGATTACTGTAGAATCCGGGAGGCTGTAACAGCCTCCTTTAAGACATCAATGTTATTCTGAGGATTAGGGGAACCTTTTTTACTTTTAGTGTTAGAATGGGCGGATTTTGAGGGAGAGGAAGAAGCGCGACGCTTCTGGGACGAACATGTCATCTCTACATCCAATGGGTAAACGGTGGACACGTGGGTATCCACAGGACCCTGTCCCTGTACTTTCATTGACAAAAAAGGAGCAGGCGCCGTCTGGGTAGAATCTCCCTCAGCAGAAGCCCTAGCAACCATAGGAGCATGGCATTCAGCTGTATCAGGGTTGCCAACTTGCAAAGCTGCAATTTCGGTCGAACTAATCTTTGTAGCTATGACCTGTGACACAGCTTCTGTAAACGTGCTTAACATACGCTCGAAGAAACCCTCAAGAGATTTCTCTACAGCTGAGACAACCGACTTTGTTATGCCTGTATCCACATCTGAAGGTATTGTTTTTGCGCAAGCTGCATACGAATTCCTCTTATGGTCTAGCTGTGCATAGGCATCTGCTCTAGAACACCTTTTATGCTGAATGATGTTAAGGACAGTTTGTTCATCTGCACGTTTTGGGCATGTACCATCATCAGCAGGGTGATCTGCGTGACATAGTGCGCAAATTACCACAGCTGAAGTGCACATGTCAGATGAATGGTTGTCTCCGCACAGTCTGCAGCGTGATGCGGATTTGCATGCCTTGCTGCTGTGTCCGAATCGCCAGCAGTTTTTGCACTGCAAAGGGCGAGGCTGCAGGGGATCTACACGGTACACAATGGGCCATACTTTAATCTCTGTTGGACAGTTAGCCCCGGCAAACGTCGCTATCATTGATTCTGTCGGCACCCTAGAGCCACCAGCATCCCTGCTGCAACGGAATAGTGATACGATGCCAATGCCAGCCTCATTAAATTCCTCAATCATTTCTTGTGGAGAAGCCGACGAATCCACGCCGCGTATAATACCTTTTGCACATGCCAGCTGTTCAGGTATGAAAGGTTTAACAGGCATTGATGCAAACGATGTGCATCGAAGCAAGTCCGACACACACTGTATATTCGAGGACTTACATAGGATACCTCTCCTGCCAAACGGACGCACCTCAGAGATTTCTAGGTAGTGGGGGGTGACAGCCTTTAGCTGCTCCTGGATTATTTTTGGATTTTTCAACTTCAGGAATCCATCCCCAATTGGTACAATTGCCACCGGTATTATACTTATTCCATTTCGTCCGAAAGATTCCAAGTCCAAGCTTTGGGCTGGCAGACTGGCAAACCAGGATGCCGAACCCCCACCTGGGGAAGCTAGAGACATTATAGGCCTAATTGTACATGAAATCTAAGTTCGGTTTAAAACAAATACTGGCCAATCCCCCGACGTGAAATGGCCTCACCGGAGAGAACGGTCAGGCAGAGAGAACGGTCAGGCTTGCGGACAAGACAGAATCCAACAGTCAGGAGAAGAATGCAGAACAGCACACCAGCACAGTAGCCTTCTTCTGCGCGTGCTCGCGCTCCTCGAGTTAACCTCCACGTTTTCCTCTTCTTCTTTCTCCTCCTTCTTTCTTCAAAATATCATATGCTCTTCACACTTACCGCGTGCAAAGGTCTGGGCTCCACACCGTTTCTAAACATGAAAATGAGACATTTATCTTCTATACCCTTCTTTTTCGTCAGCAGACGCACGCTTCCCGCCACTGAACCCTGGCCAATCCTCCTTCGTGGGTATGTGCCATATATCAAGGCAGAAGAACAACAACAAAACTAAAGCAAAATGTCCACTTGAGCATTCCGTGGCTGCCTTCCGGATGTTAGCTCGAGAAGTTCTTTCCTACTAAAAGTGCTGGCGAAGATTTTCATTTTGCACGAAAGGCCGCGGTCGCTTGTCCGGAAATGGCTGGACTTAAAGAGGCGGTATGGAATCCCGACCTCGGGGGCTGGTTTTCGCTGTAGGCATAAAAATAGGCGCTCGTGCGTTGTGCGATATCAGTGCACGCTAAGGAACCGCAGGGGGTCGAAATTTCCATAAGCCCTCCACTGTGGTGTCTCTCATAGTCTGAGTTGCTTTGAGGCGTTAAATCGCAAAACCAAAGCAAACCTTTTTTGCAGAATATAATGGTACCGAATCAGAAGTTTGTATTGGAACATAAAGCCAATGCTTGAACTGCTTGAACATTGGAAAGAAGATTTGGAGCAAATTTGACTTCGTGTGTGACACTTCCGGAGTGCATTAGCACCTCTTAGCGATTGTACACGCAGAGCTGCTTGCGCAATCAACCTTTTTCTTATCCCTGCGTGTTATTTATTACAAGTTGCAGTAGTTTATGTGTGAACTCTGTGTCACTACAGCGTCCAATAAATACGTGGCTTACGTTGTGTAAATTACAAACCTGGTAGCAAACACGCAAATATATATGTGTGTACTTGCGTTGTAAACATACGTACCCGTGCGGACAAAAGCAAACGGAGCACGCTATGTCCTTCTAAATTTTTTCACGCTCTCTATAAATGAATCTGGCAGTCGTTTTATGAGCGAACTGGTAGTAGGCGCCAATGCGCTTTCACTTGAATAAATGTTTTCTTATCTGCAATGCAGAAGGTGCGAATTTAATTTTAATGGGTTCGTTTACATACGTCCGCCCCTGCACATGCGCGATGAAAAGATACCAACAGAGCCGCATCTACTCGCTAAGCCGTTAGCGTTTCTTTCCATTGCGGTAGCATCTGCATGGTTATAAAAGGAGGCTAGAATGGATTGGAAAACATTTATTTCGTCAAAATACAGATGCAGACGGTCCGCTCTAGATGGCCTCCAGTCCATGGCTGGCGGCGACCTTAGTGGCCCACTCGGTGGCCAAGGCTTGAATGCCCGGGTCCGAGCTGACCAGAACGGCCTCCCATCACTCAAGAGAAGGAATTTGTACTAGATGGAGGTTTTTCTTTACATTGCCGTAGTATGTGACCATACGTGGCTGTTTCACCACAGAACCTGCACGCAGGGTTAAGGTCATCCGGGTACATTTTTGCTAATAGGTAAGAGCGAAGAAAGGATCTCGTCTGGATTCTCCTCCAAGCGGTCTCTTGTGCCTTATCCAAACATTTTGTCAGGTGGTGGAAATTTGTGCCGTTCCAATATATAAATGACTTGTGATATCGTGAAAACATGCCTGCCCCTCATTGGAGTAACCCATGGATACGACGGACCCACAGACTCGGTTGACGAAACCTCGAGCCATGTTGTGGGCCGCCTCATTTCCCGGATTCCCCGAGTGAGCCGGCACCCATATCACCTCAATTTCTCTGGATGATTGCCTGGTCAGTTTCAGTATTTTCTGCGCAGCAGTTGAGATTTTGCCCCCCGCAAAGCTACGGGCAGCAAATTTAGAATTGGAGAAGGTTGTATCCGCGTCGGTGCTAGCTATGCTTAGTGCCACAGCTGCCTCTTCCGCGGTTTTCGAAGATTTTGTCACTACCGACCCTGATGCCTGGACCCGCCCGTGCACGTCCACCACCGCCAGTGTGAATGCTATTGTTGCGTATTCTGCCGCGTCAACATAGACATATTGTTGCGTATTCTGCCGCGTCAACATAGACAGCTCCTTCGCTCGTTGCGTATTTTTCGTGTAGAGCTATTGCCCTAGCTTTCCTCCTTCCTTTGTGGTAAGAAGGGTGCGTATTCTTTGGCAGTGGTTTGATCGTCAGTCGCTTGGGAAGGAGTTTGTGTAGCTGTGTTTTCGTGTCCTCGGGTGGAAGTTCCACGCCTATACCTAGGCGCTCCAGTATGGCTCTGTCTGCCATAGAGCGCTTAAACCGTTCATCTAGCATTGTGAGGTGAGCCTCCTTCAGTTCCTCTAGTGTATTATGTATTCCCAGTCCCATGAGTCTTTCTGTCGATATGTGGTTCGGCAGCCCCAGGGCTGCTTTGTATGCCTGCCTAATTATTGTCTCGGCTTTGCCTTTCTCCGCAGCATCTAGTTTTAGGTATGGTAGCGCATGCACCATCCTATTCAGGACAAATGCCTGCACTATCCTACAGAGGTCTTTTTCTTTGACTGCTCTCCTACGGTTGCCAATTCTTCTGATTAGCCTAATTGACATGACCCCTTGTCTTCAACTTCCACCTGTGCTGGTCGGTGATGACGCTTTTCCCCTATCCCCGAATTTGATGAAGCCCTTCAGTGGGAGCCAATTAATGTCTGCTCAAAATATCTTCAATTACCGGTGCGCCTCTTCGCAACCATTTTCTTTTAATATGCCCTTCTCATAATTAAGTGTGAATCTTCTTGCTGCCCGAATTTAAAAAAAAAAAAAAAAAAAAACAAGCCTGTTAAAGGTGACGAAATTCAGAAGCCATTTATTCGGCGGCAGAGTGCATTATGTCTTCTTTCCTTCTTTATAACCTGTAATACTCACAGGCACCATTGTTTAAGTCACTGCTAATAATCGCTTCGACGTTGTGTTTTCCATACATTCCAGAGCACGTCGGGTGACAGAAAATACTTTTGGACAATTAGCGCGTGCGTTTAGGTTTTTATTACCGACTGTGCACGCAAAATCAGTTACCACAATGGTGGAAGCAGCGTGTATTCTTCGCAATCTCCTGAAGCAGCACAGCGTGGAACAACTAGACGTCACCAATACAGATAGCGCCCAGCAATTCTTTGGTCTGGATGTATGTAAATCTCGCCCGGGGTCCATTGCTGCAGCGGTGCGAGAAAGGTTAAGCGCTTATTTCATTAAAGAAGGAGTCGTTTCATGGCAAGATAAACAAGCTGGGGTGGATATCAGCCATCTTAGGAAGACTGCTGTATAAGTTGTTTTTGTCTTTTGTTGGAAATGCTTACAAGTTGTGTTTATCCTCAAAATAAAAACGATGCAAAATATAGCGGCAAATAATTTATTGGGATCTGCATAGTTATGACTAATCATCGAGGAAAGTTGTTATTACGGAGAGCAGCTCTGCCTCACATCTTGCCTGCTTTCTTGTTGGCATTTCTCTCAAATACTGGGCGATCACTGCCCCAATTGACGCGCAGTCATTAGGTGGTGGAGGTTCCAGGCATTTCGCCATTTTGCAAGGGACTCTGTTCTCTGCTCCATGAGAATCGCTGAGGTTTCAGCGTTCATCCCTTTTTTTCGAAGGAGCCCTTTTTCTCAGCCCTGGGTCGGGCGGCGGGGAGCATGGCTCAGGAAAGGACTCCGGAGAAGGAGGACTTCCTTCATGTGCCGGTTCTTCACAGGGTTGCTTTGATGAAACAGCACTGATTAGTGCAATCAATTGATTGATCGAACACACTTTATTGGCTGACAGCGTACCAAAAAAAGCGTCACCGCAGCTGCTTCCAAGTTTCCTCATCCCAATTTTAGTAAGGACATAGCTCACGCATACCGGCATATTACCCAATGGCATAGTTTACCGCTAATGCCTTCTGTTATTTGTTATAATTTCTGTCAATACAGTTCAGCCATTCAGTTCTGTCCTGTCCTCGTCTCTCTAGTCCTATCTTAACGCTACTTTTTTCGCTGAACTATCTAAAGGAGATATCTTCAAATCCGCCCTTCTGGTAGTATCAGTTCAGTTTAGTCGTTCAGTCGTGTCCGACTCTTCGTGACCCTATGGACCATGTCACGCCACGTCCATGAAATTAGGAGACGCCTGCTTCTGGGAAAGAGAGCAATGGTTAGCCTTGACCGCCTAGTAAAGAGCAGAGACATTAGTCTGCCAACCAAGATCCGTATAACTCGTGCTATGGTCTTTCCAGTTGTGATGTATGGATGCGAGAGTTGGACTGTGAAAAAGGCTGACCGCCGAAGAATTGACGTGTTTGAATTGTGGTGCTGGCGAAGACTCTTGAGAGTTCCTTGGACTGCCAGAAGATCAGATCAGTCGATAATGTCGACCATAAACCCTGACTGCTCATTGGAGGGTCAAATTTTAAAGTTAAAGCTCAGCTACTTTGGTCATCTGATGAGAAGAGAGGAGTCGCTGGAGAAAGATTTGATGTTGGGAAAGGTTGAGGGCCGCCGGAGAAGGGGTAGGCAGCGAACGCGTTGGTTAGATCGCATCTTCGAGGCACTGCAGATGAAGTTAGTAGTATAGGTATAGCTTAATTACGCACTGACACTGCTAGAAATGAACGCACGAACATGAGTAGAAATAGAAAGTTTTGCCCGCTTACATCTTCAGTTGGTTCTCCATAATCATCCCTATAACCTCTTTTTCCCCCATTCCCCTCGCTGGAAGCGAGGAATGCCAATGGTGGAAAAAATTTCCATTTTCCAAAGTAAACGTCGACCGCCAACTGATCGCTTTTGGTGTGGAGGATTTTTTTCTGCTCATCCCTGAACGTTCTTCTCTTGTTTTTGAGGAAAAGCTTCATGGTATTTGCGGGAAGGAAAAGCTCTTATTACGCCATGTGTCACCATAAAAACGCTCAGCAAAATCATTGAAAAAGTGAGACATTAAAGAAGCCAGACCAGAATCAAAGCATTGAATCCCGCATAAAGTCAGCAAAATAAACAAAATCACACACCAATAGAGTACGGCGCGAATTGCGGAAAGCGTTCGACTATCCGCTTCGCTATCAACTCCCAAACGGACGTCTTCAGAGTTGTTTTACTCTAGTCTGCTGCGCCAACATCCCAAAGTAGTGCATATTCCTCCACCAGCGAAAAGAAAAAAAAATTGCTTCATCATTCATGACGAGCTTGGCTATTTCAGAATTGAGAACCACGCGAACTTGCCTCCCACCAGCGACCGCCGAATACCAACTGCAGTCACGCGCTTCCCGCAGCGCGTGACCGCGAAGTTGCCAGCCCAGCGAAAAAGGCCGCGGACACCCCTCCTCCCGCCGGAGGTTTTGTGCCAGCCGACAAAAGGCCCTCCACCTCCGAGGAGCCCCCGGAAAACCGGTACCGGCGGTCGAAGGCGGCTCATTTTCACAACATCCCGGTCGAGAGGGGTGGGGTTCTCCCCCGTGTGAATACCCCTTAAAGGGTGATTTTCTTGCGAATGTCTACAATAAGCATACATGCAGAACTCACTTTAACACTTATATATGTTGAGACACACATCACGTTCCACAAGAAAGTCAATTATATAAGCTATGGTGTGGAACGGACAATAGAGTTGCATTACGGAGCATACAGCAGCTTATGACAGGTGACATTTGGTAGGTTCAGTCCTGACTTACCTCTTCAACCTGTGCGTTAAACGCCGCCTGCTGCTAGTTTTGCGTATTTTGAGCCACGCGCAAGAGCCGCGTCTCTGCACTTCGTCTAACTGCTGCTGCCTGGAGGGTTAGGTAGAGGGGTGGAAGGGCCAGGCTCCTATGAAAGCAAAACAGGCTGATTGTAGACTCATCATACGATGCAAAAAATTGGTGAAATTTCTGATAGGACTTATGAATGTACAGAGGAGCATTACCCCATAGAAGGACTCATATGGAGTGATATGTCAATGGGAAAATTGTTGCAGTATATGCAATGTAGGACATTAAGCAAATTATAAGGCGATATCACTTGTCGTGTTGTGAGATCTAAAAATTTTTTCAAAAGACAGTCGCGCCATAATGGCAAATATGAATAAAACGTTTGTGACCAATGTGAAACGATTGCTTCAGTATGGATGTTCTTGCAAATTTTATTTCCAAGCATCTTGCAAACCACGCAGCCTGGAGCCTTTATATTAGCAGGCGGAATCACGCTCTGTGCAGCTAGAGCTATGGCTATTTGCGTACACAGTCCTCAAGGCAGCAGAGGTGCAGAAACACTACACTAGGACAAAATCGTACATGAGGCCAACAGTGCACACAAGTTACCAGGTATACGCATCAAACGGTTAAATACTTCACCTATCGCCTAGCCAACTTGTCTCCGCCGACAGGCCGCTGGTTCTTGGCCAGCTCCCTACCGACCGACACACGAGGTGTGCGAGGCTGCTTTTGCAAGAAAGGATGGCGCCGCAAGCGCTAACAAAGGGTGTTACAGCGCATCAGTCAAGCATCAGCAAGCAGCAAACGTTTCAGTTGTCAGGAAGGGCACTATGGTTATTAAGTACAATTCACGCACCTGCTTCCGGAACAGGGTTGGACCAGTGCCGGTCGCGCATCAGCACAAGGCCGCCCATGCGCGAGAGCTCACCGCCACTGGTGCCACTGCGATAGAATACGCAAAGCAACGTTCAAGCGGTATACACATACAGAACGATGCTGACAGGCTCACCCGCACGCTTGACGGAGCCGTGCCGCCTCAGCTTGCCGCTGGCTCGCCAGCACGTGCCACGTGTGTCGCCACTCGCCCGATGTCTTAAAAACCGGACCCTCGTTAAGTTCAGTGGCGATCAACTCTCGTAGCTCGCGCCGGCGAGCCGCCATCAAACTGGCGTCAGCTCGGATGCTGCTTCAGGAGCTCCACCATCAATACTTCGCGGACATGCGCGGCTTCTTTTTCGCAGTTGCCCTTTCAAATGATAATCGTATATAACGAATTTTACCTGGACGATATTTTCACACCATCCAGGGAATTTATTTCTACTGTCGGGGAAAAGTAGGGAATTCGCTTCTGTCGGTCAATTGAACCTATGTGCACCGCAACAGCTTACAGCACATATTAAGAAGAACGAGACATTTCGTATTGTGTGAACCACACAATACGAACCGAGTAAAGATCAGGGCCGGCTTGCACGATAAAGTCCGAGCTAAGTCCAGACTTAAATGGTGTCTTTAGAAAGACCAAGCTTATTTAAGACGGCTCGTGTTCCAAACGTCGAACGCTTCGGGTTCATGTTCACCAGAGTGGCTTCCCAGAACGGCCTCAGCAACCACTTGGGGCATTTTTCCCCGTAACACAATCTTAAGCCGCAAAAAGCAATGGCACGGATTTTACACAACGCAAAATTGACGGAATGTGTACACCTTACAGCAGGGACAGTGCCAGCGCATCCCTGTATTTCCCTAATTTCTCTACTTAGACACCTGGCGTCCTTGTGTCTTAACCAAGACAGCACTAGAGTCGTAATCATACAGGCGACTTATTCAAGTCAGGACTGAAGAGCAGTCTTGACTCCAGTCTTAAGCGGCCATGCTAGTGGCCTATTCTTTAGACTCCAGTTAAGTCTGGACTTAGCTAAGACAGTCTTAAGATTGTTTTGTGCAAGCGGGCCCAGGTTCTTTATCTTCTAATCTTACGCGCCTCTCCAAGGTGCTCGTCGATTCGGGAGGCGATGTGTAGTTCACACACAAACCCACAATGAGACGTAGGACGACGAACTTTTAGTAACAAAACGAAAATTAACTTTATACGACATAAACACAAGATAGAAAAAATTTATTTAAATGAGGCAGTGAGACGGCTTATGGACTGGGCGGAAGAATAACTGCAAACTGAGCGCATCCCTCTTCGTATGATTTCTGAGTCGGGGCCTGCCTACTACGCTGTCTTCGTCGACTACCAGCATCAGCACAAGAGCCGCCGATGACTGCGCAGCGCGGTCTTAATACCCAGCGCAAAAACTTCTAGGCGCTGAGGAGTAGCGGAAAGCAGCTTAGCGCTGCCAAACCTATGCCTTCCCCCCCTAGGCTCGCAAGAGAGGTCTGGAATTTTTTCGAACGTCGTCAGCACGCGCGGCCTTCGCGCGAAGCGAGGTGGAGGGCTGGGTCCATGCGGGGCAATGCACGCGTGAGTCAGCTCATGTCGACGAAAGGCGAGGAGGCGCAGCGCGGTGTACGAGATTGCGTAATCGGTCGCGTCGCTTTATCGAAGCTTGTGGAAATTTTCATCGCCGCTTTCTGGGGCGCGCGCGCCGAAACATACCAGATATTTAGTATAAAGTACAGACACACGCAGAGGAATAGCGCACGCCAAAAATATCGTGACGCGCACTGCGCATGAGCTATACGATACCCGAGACCGAGCTCTTTCGTACGATCGGCCAGTGTACGATGAAACTCGTGCCCGGCCCTCACGTATGATGGAAGATCAGCGTTGATAAGATGGCGGTATCCAGGCCGCCCGCTTCAGAGTGAATTTGTCTTCGTTACCGCGTTTTTGGGCGCGCTGCCATATATAAATGGCACACGGGATCTTCGCTTTGCCTCATGTAGCATTGAGCACAAATAGCGAATATTTACCTCTGTTTATTTTGCACGGCGGCAGCGCAGTCCCTAAGCCTGACGAGTAGCGTTGTTTTGTTGGCATGGCAACGTCATAAAGTGAATCGCCTTGGCTTGACTGTTTACACGCATGTATTCGTAAACAGTGGTTGGTTTTTTTAAGTCGTCGCCCTTGCAGCCCTTGTCGTCGCGTCGTCGCGTGTGTGAGATGGCAGCTTCAGCGAGAGCAGCATAGCGAAAGCCTGCTCCTCGTCTGCGGTTTGTAGCCGCAGACGATTTAGCGCTACTTCGTGAGGTCAACGCTGAAAACAGTTTCGGAGACCTTCTCGATGGCCGCTGATTGAGTGGAATGTTCATATTGCCACAGGTAAATTGTTTAGTAGTAGTAGGAGTAAAAGACTTTATTGAGGCGCAACACTTACGCGCCTAATGCATCGATGGCCTGCTGCACGAGTAGGCGCTTTTGTTCTTCACTCTCAGCACCAAGCTAGTCCACCGAGGTCCAGATAGTATGGGAGGAGGTGGGAAAGAATCCCGATTGCTATACAACCAGACATGAAAATAGGCAGTGTGAGAGGTTGGCATAAGGGGAAGGGCAGTTGGGGCGTGATGGATCACGACAGAATTGTAGATATGTAGCCTTGCAGGGGTTATGAGTGTGTTGAACTGTATTTGCCGAAGGATATGAGCCTCCCGAACTGAAAGCGAGCAGCATTGTAATATTCGCTGATAGTGGCGCGAAGAGACAGTCTCGACCCGCCCTCCAAGGATCTTGGCCAGGGGATGGACGGTGCCCGGTTACGAGTTTCACTAGTGAGCTAATTCGCCAGCTCATTGCCGTCAATCCCCGAGTGTCCAGGGATCCATTGGAGGAAGACGCGGCAGGGCTGCAGCGCAACAAGTGCAACCTCGAGCTCTGTGGACAGATGAAGTGTTAGACTTTTAGATTGAATGCCACGGATAGGAGCCTGGGAGTCGGTGTATATAATATACTGAGACACATGTGGGAGAGAATGGAAACTTTGAATGGCATGAATGATGGAGAGGACCTCAAGCGAGATAATATCCGGAGGGTAGATAAATGGGCCGCTAGTGTGTGTGACAGGGGTAGATAGACGAGGATGAAAGAGGACCTGGCTTCCGGACCCGCGAGGAGCCACATGAGGCATCCCTGTAAGCAACTCCATGGGCATTGAAGGGCGGACTATGATGAGAGGCAGCAGCATGTCGGCGGCCAGCATGCAGGACCGGCGACATATTGGCTGGAAGAGGAAGTATACAGAGCATTGTGGCCTCTGGAGGGGAAGGCGTCGGCAGAGGAACTGACTGGATGGGGAAAAGTTAGCCTGGTTTAGAAACCAGCGTCCAGGAAAAGTTTTCCAAACACGTGAAGAAAGGAACAGCCACTAGCCTTGCGGAGGCGGTATCGAGTTTTGGATATGAATTCGTGTTCCCCCGAGTAGACGATAGAAGCCACAACATTTGCAGCTGCTGATGATGATATCACAAATACTGTTGCCCTCTCGTAGCCGCCAAAGGTACCATAATAGTGTTAACATGGCCTCCGAGTTTACCCTTCCGCGCGTGTGGTGTTAACTCGGAGGCCATGATTTTAATAGAATTGTGCACTTTTTTTTTTCCAAAAATAAAACATTTCCGTGAAATTTCCCGCAAGATTCGTAAAATTTTAAGACTGGTCAAAATTCGTACATTTTACGGAAAATTCGGAAGAGTTGGCAGGTATGCCGGAGAGGCGAGCTATCTGTCGGTCACGGTGAAGGAAAAGGAGCCTGCGAAGAGGATGAAAAAGCCCGGTGGCATAAGCTTATCGGTGGAAGTGGTGATGGGAAGACAAAGAGCAGCTTTATAAAGGCCGTGAAGAGCTGTTGCAAGTGTGTCTAGCTGGCCCTGGGTGAATGAAAGGTATAGTATAGAGTAAATGAATTTGTTAAAAGCCAGCGTCTGAGCCAGTCGACAGGCGTGAGTGTCCCTCAGGCCGGAGGACTGTCTCACAACTCGACGAAGTAAATGGGTGACGGGCTGACAACAGCCGTATGGAGAGCCCGGACATTTTTGGTGGCATGCAGAGGCATGCCAAGAACGTGGCATTGAGAAACTGGGGAATGGGAAGCCGACAAGGTAAGGGATATCAGTAAGTTGTGAGCTCGTTGATAAGCAGAGTGAGTCAAAAGTAGGAGTTCTGACTTTACGGTTGCGGGAGACAGGCCTGTATGGTCAAGAAAGCAAGAAATGATATCCAATCCCTGCTGAATGGTGTCTTGAACGTGACCAGGAGATCTGCGCGAGCACCAGAGAGTGATGTCGTCGGCGTAAAAAAAGTGCTGAAGATCAGGAATAGACAACTGAACCGCGAGAGGAGCCATGGCGATATTAAAAATGGTGGGTGAAAGAACGGCACCCTGCGGGGTACCACGGGTGACACGGTGGGGTGTAGAAGTGAAGTTCAATGCTCGGAAACGGACCCCGCGATGAGAAAGAAAAGTTTGAATACAGTTATACATGCGGGAGCCGCAGCCGGTCCTGGAAAGGCAGGTAAGAATATGATCATGGGAGACGCAATCGAATGCCTTGCGGACATCAACTGTGACCAGGGCGTGAAGCTGAGAGCTACCACAGGCTAAGAAAGTATGCTGAAGTATAAGGAAAAGGTCCTGTGCAGATACGCGGGAACGAAAACCAATGAGGGTATGATTTAGGGAGTTTGAAACCTCCAAATGCCTATTAGGCGTAGTGAGCGCCATTCTTTCCATCGTCTTGCCGACACAGGAGATAGCCTTTCGATCAGTCCTGTGCTTTTCATAAAGCGGAGCAGTGCCTAGGAGGCCTTCATCGCAGACGATCGCCGTGGCCAGGGACCTAGGATCTTATATTAAGTTAGTGGGCGTCCATCTAGACGCTCCAGCGCACGGCATAGGCAGTCTTTCCTCGCTATATATGGATCACCTCGCTATATATGGAGCACTCACAAAGAACGTGCCTTCGGAATTGAGTACTCAGTTTTGTTGATGTAAAGCTTATATTGTACCTCAAAATTGGCTTGCAGTGCTCTGGAAACTACCAGCAGCCGCCTCCGGCTCTTCTCAGGCGCCTCTTGCTATTGCTTCATCGTCTCCTTCAACGCTTCGCTCACGGCGCAGTTCAGATTCCCGCGCTGCGCCTTCTCTTTCCTCATAACCATTCGTGCATGCGCAAGAAATCAGATAACAAGAGAACATGGATGGTACTTGCATATATATTTTTGGTACAGATTACTCTGTCGCAAAATTCCTGAAACAAAAATGTAAAATGGTCAGCACAGAATGCTCTACGCAATACATCAGGTACAATTCTCACTGAACGCAGCATTTGTCTACAAGAAAGGCTGCACAATGGCAAGCGAATATTTGAAATTTCGAATAGCCAATCGAAAATTTTCACAAATAAAAAGAATGGAATGATTGACATTCAAAAGTGTTTGTGGTGAATCGAATATGCACTGAGCTTCTTAACCTTCGAAGAATTGGCAAAGAATACAAATAAGTCAGGTGTAATTTTCTTTGACGACAGTTTTAAAAACAGCTTACGTTCGCACTAGTAGCAAACATTCTATCATTTAGACTCCTATTCTATTGTCTGAATCACTATTTGATTTGACTTTGAAAGGGGACTATTTACACATCCTTTCAGCTACTATATCCACTCGAATATTCGTGCTCGTTGAATGGAAGGAAATACAATTCAGGATACAAGAACATCAATTACCTCATCAAACCCTGTGATATTGGCTTTGATATTCCCCTTCATGCTTTCCTCATACTTACATTGCAGTAAAATGCAGCAGTAGGAAACATGAATACCCTTGACATGGTACTCACCAGCATCGTGCCTACTGCCTGGAATTGGCCCATCAAGTTCACAGATGAGCCCGTTTGGGCACATCAGTACCTGGCACTTGAGCGCATGTACCCTCCTATGGCCGGAAAAGTAGAGCTGCTGGTTCTCGGATGGCCGGAATAGGCCGTGCCGTCCCATCTATGAAGGCCCAGAAGTTCTGCAGTGGGGCTCCTTTATGAACTGCCTGAGAGCAAGTAAATACAGAGTGCTTAAAAGGTTTTGCATAGGTTCAGGTTCATGTCAGCATTTAGGTAACATCAACCAACAGCGTGCCTGGGTTTTATCTCAAACATGGGATACTGCATCACTTCATTTTATTGAATTATTTATATACTTACGTTGGCCATGTCCCTCAAATCAGCCGGGGTCAGCCACTGGTGGCAATGCAGATCATCGAGCAGGAACCCGCACATCTGCTCAATATAAAGCAAAGTTGGTGACACTTGATATGACCGAATAGTGCCGTCCGAAAAAAATCGATGCTGGCGTTATCTAACAGGCCGACTGCGGGTTCTTCACGATTCCAAACATACGTCTGCACTAGGGCCAGGAGGCAAATGATTCCTCGAGCGATGCCGACGCGAATGGCTCGCACAGGCCAACACACGTGAGATCGACGCATACGTTACTCAGGAATCTGCCGACAATTGCACGCACATAAAGCGCACGCAAATCCGCGTGTTTGCTCGGTGGATCGTCGAAAAAGACAAGGCACTTGCTCAATTCAGCCTAGCTGCGCTGCCCGCCTTCAGCTGTGAGCGACAACATTATGCCAGATTACCTGGCATGCATCGCTTCATGCAAGCTTCCTATAGGGGGTATTCACGTGGCATCATAGCTGACGTCAGTATGCAGCCGACGCCATCTTTGCGTCCTGTTCTGACTAGTTTGGTCGGCGGCTTAAGGTTGGCTTGTGCGCATCCCTTTACTCTACCTTATGCCAGCACCACTGTAATCAAAACTCACTCGGCATCATGAGTGACAGTTCGAATTATCAGTAGTCTGCGCGATGCGAACAGAAACCTGTAAAAAAAAAAGAAAAAAACTTCGGCATTGACCAGTTTGCAGTGGATGTGCGCAACTCCACGGTAAGCGTCGACGGGCGGCCGCGCATAAATATGTTTGACATTCATGACTTCCTTGCGCTATACGGACTCGCTTAGTCACAAGAAACCAACTGAAAGGCTACACACCACTCGAAGAACACAACTACGTTACAAGCGGCTGGTTAAAGAGCCGCGGTTTAAGCAAACTCGCACTGCCGTACAATGCTTATCCCAGCTAAACCGCCGAGTCCATCTAGCTCGAATTTTGCACCGAAATAGCATTTTGTAGTCAGTATTTTTTGTACGGAGCTTGTCTGGTGTACTTGCCTCATTCGATCAGAGGTCGGATGTTTTCATCGTCTATGGCGGTAACGAAGCAAACGAAACCGCTGCCTCAGCGATGGCCTCGGTGGCGCCACCGAGCTCGTTGCGTTGAGACTCGGAATGATTGTTTGCAGCAAAATTCTTCAAATACCGTGCTGTTTTTTGCAAACTAAGTTTTGGTTGGCATTATTCCTAAATAACTTTAAAGCTATTTAACCTTCAGCAAAACAACTCTGCCCGCCTACGTTCCTTCAGCGAATATTGCTTCGCAGACGACACAGACGATATTCGACTGTCCGATATAACTCAATTCTAGAGATATGCTTGCAACTTGTGAGACTACTTCAAACGATGGAATATTTTCCTCAGTATTCATTTGGCTCGTCTTATGTCTCAAATGAGTCGGATACGCAAACACAGAGTTTGTCAAACCCTCTGAAGGCTTGGATTGTCGCAAAGCACAAAGAGGAGGTGTTGGCGGCGCACTACAGGTACCTGGCTGGACACGGTGGTGCATGTTGTCATGTAGGTGGGGTGCTCTTTTACCTGGAATATATGGCTTGCGAGTGCGGGAAGATCAGGCATGCCCGGATCGTTGCAGCAGCTCGCTGCCAGGGAACATCCGAAAGGTTCCAGCCCAGCCGATTTTCAACATTTATTTCGCATTTTTCGTGATACTACTTGCGCGGTTGAGCCGTGCCAGCCATACGTGACGTCGCATCTCGGTGAGTTCTTTCGTTCGGGCAGAGACGTTCATCTGTACTTTCGACACCTTAAAATGCTGAGGTCGTTCGCGCAGCTCTTCAGCTTCAGAATTGTTTGCACTGTGCACGCCTGCTACTCTTTACGAAAGCTCACTAAACCATAGCTGCAGATGCCACCACTCGTAGCACCGCACGGCAGTATTTGATACGTACGTTCGCCCTGTTCGTTCGGTGGAAAATGGCTGACTGAAGTTCTCAACCGAATGATGCGGGATCGAGTCCCGACCATGGTAGCCGCCTTTCAATAGAGGCGAAAAGCAAGGCGCTCATGCATGGGGCAACGTTAGTGCCATAAAAGAACCCTTGGATTATATTGAGCTCTCAACAACGGCATCTCATAGTGTGAGCCGCTTTGGGATGTTCACTCCACAAACCCCTCGTGTACTTGCATAGACCACATGAGGTCTTTCTGCTGACACAAGTGAGCACCGGCAATCCGGCATTCATATATGTGCGATTGTATGATTTTGCTGACAGTGTGCACGGACATTCCCGCCAGCTGCCATTGAGTACATTTTTTCAATAAAAGGTAGACAATACGCACCCACTCGTCGTTTTGCACTCTACATTTCAGGCGTATCGAGACAGCAAAGTCGTGCCTCACTGGAAAGCGTTGTTTATCTGACGTCTGCACAGCTACCAAATCGGAGCAGACGGAATCCACAGGATATGCAATTTGTAATGTCATCATGCTGGCAGCATGAATATGCTCTAAAATGTAAAAACAAATATTTTTTTATTTAAAAGGTACGCAGGGAATTGAAAGCCTAATTTTACGACGACGGACGAACACGGGCTTGTTTTCCGGGCCGTGTATACAGTGTTCTATCACCTAACCACTAGCACAAGACACTATAGTACACAGTCATTTGGGAATTTTGTGCGGTATGTCGCTAGTATAGGGAGCTTTCACCTAGCCTGAGTAGTCGGCCGCGTGTTCGTCGCTGGGAATAGACAACCCAGCGCAGCAAGACTGCAATGAATCGATCGCGAGCCTGACTTGAAAACAATAAAGATACATAATCTGTTACAAAAAACTGGGGAACTCAGAACAGTTTCGTTCTAGCTCAGGTCTGGCATTCTTCAGGGGGTTCAGTTGGAGGAGCGGCGGCCAAAATCGCCATTACCTACAATGAGTCCTTGCCTTCGCCATCTGGCTCAGCGGAAAGCGTCTGCACAGTTGCCAAATCGTAGCTGACGGCGTCCGCAGTGTGTATGGTTCGTAATTTTATCCTGCTACCAGCATGAATATGAAAAAATCGGCAGTGGCTTAGATCAGCTATGCCAGTATATACGTAGCGAGAGGTAGAGTTCTCAGGCTGAGCTTTTGTGGTCACCTATGTTTATCAATGAGATTAAAATCATCTGTTGATTCCCGTTGACTGAACTCTCGCAGAGGCCCCTTTTCGGCCGCTATGCTCCGTCTATTAAGTTCGGCACTCTGGCATCATTGTTTGGCAAGCCGTTCCTCTGTGCTCGCGGCGTCTCCGCTGTTCTCTTCGCCTGCTCTCTCTGATTTTCGCTTTGCTTTTTTTTTTCTTTATTTCCTGCTGCTATGCGCTGCTTTTCGCGCTCTGCCGGTGGCTGCGTTTCGATAGAGGCAAAACAGATAGCCGTTTGCGTGCTATGGGATGTCAGTGCTGTTGTTGCGGCTGTAGGAAGAAGGAAAAGGCACGGGCCTGCTACTGGCTCTGTAGCTGAGCCACCTCCGCTGCCTCGTGCGGACAGAAGAGAGAAAGTAGAGAAGGGAGTAAAGAGAAGAGGGAGAGAAAGACGCGCGCCGCAACAACAGTCGTCGTCCACTACGAAGCGGTCGCGGGTGCAATGACGGCCTACAAGAGATAAAAATTCAGTGGCTGGCTAACCCCCGCCGTAAGCGGCGTTGACCTACCGTCCCAGCTCCGTAGGGCCAAGAACAGCCACCATTCACCACCTCCTCCACTACGTAATTCATGTCAGTACTCATTAATGATCCCTAGGTGGTTCAAATGAAACCGTAGCCTTCCACTATGGCTCCTCTTTTTTCCACTTTCTCTCTCACCGTTCTCCCTTCCATTACAGTATGGATCAGGTGTCCACAGAGCATGTGACATAAGGCGCATTTCCTTTCCTCTAAACCAATTACTATTATTAATTGCTATCCATTTATTATAATTTTACCAATTATTGTTATTATTATTCTAATTACTGCCCTCTGCATCTTGGCGTCGCCGTTTGCAAGGTGTTCTGTTTACGTTTCTTCACGCTGCCCTGGCTCGTATCAACTTCTACCCGCTGCGAGGCCAGGGCACGCCGCTCCGCTTCCTGACATCTCTCGGCTAGGCGTTCCTTTCTTTGCCCCAGTGTCTCCGACGCACGTTTAGCCCTACGTCCAACGGCCAACCGCCTGGCGACAACCTCGGCGTCCGAGGAGTTCAGATTTTTCAATCTTTTACGCCGCTTAGCAGCGGCCAGACTTTAACGCAGCTTTCCATGGAGAACTCCGGGCTAGGCTGCGTTCACGTTGTGTACACGTACCTCAAGGAGAGGTGCTCATGGAAACTAACATGCTGCCGGTTCCTTGCCTCTTCTTCCTTAGCCCTGCGACACGTCAGCTCCAGCAGCTCCCTCACTTCAGCATCTTGCTGCTGCCTTCGCCGCGTCGACTGTGGGCCCACAGATGGTGGTATATGGGCGTGTTTCTGGTTGCCTGTCACAACACACACACTTCACCTACACTTGTCATGCAAACAGCAAGATATGCAATGAGCAAACTATTTAGTGAGAGCTCCTAGAGTGCTTTAGACATGCATTCAGAAGAGTACAAAAAGCAGTGGCAATCAATCATACGACACTCACACCTTCACTTGGTTAATCATCCTAACCACTTGGAAATGTTTCAGTTGCCAGCATGGAAAGTAACAGCTTGTACAAAGTGCCGACAGTACGTACAGTAGATACGAAGAACAGTTTTGTGACTTGTGTGAAACTTTTTCTCTCTTTCTGGCTGCTCCCGAAATTTTTGTCAATCTTTACCAACTTGGAAATGGGGAATGTGGGTTATGTATATCGACAACCCAACTCACATGCTGTGTCTGTCGCTGGACCCCTGCCTCTTCCGTCTCCTCCGTCGGTTCTTGCTTCCTCCACCGCTTCAGTATCCTCATCCATGGTCTCACGTGGCTCCACGCTGTGTTCACCCCCTGCTGCGACACTGGGCCACTCGAAGGATAGAGCAGCAGTGCCGCTGGTGAGATATTTCTCACATCATCCCAGAAGACAAGAACTCAGTGCACAGCTTGAGGAAAGCATGTAATCAATAGCATTGAAATATGCACTTGGTCACTGCTAAAACTCAATAAGGATAGTACCATATAACAAATCCTGCTGCAACATTTCCAACCTCCTCAACACATTTCCATACTTTGGAACCTAAACAAAATCACATGTATGGTCAACATTTTTCACAGGATGCAATACATGCACAGAAAACTGTTAAACGTTTATCATACCTCCTGCCATGCTCGTCTCCACCCGCTGGAATCCGGCTCGGCACTGGCTGCTGCGCTGCTGCTGGGAGGCACTCGTGGGCGAGGCTGCATATGCAAGAAGGCACGCAGCAGTACATTCAGGGTCAGGATTCATCCTGCACATGCGCTGCTTACAGCACATGGCCGAGAGATTTAGTCAACATGTCATTACTGCCAACACACTTTATTGACAAAACTACATAATTGTGGCGCAGAGACTGAAATAGCGCCGGCCGATGCCTGTAGCGCTACATTCGCCTACCAGTGTTATCACCCGGCCTCCCAATAATGGCAGCGCCGACACCTGTTCCTCTGGGTTAAGAAGTGGAGAAGCATGTTCAGGCTGTGCTCCACAGACCCAAGTTGACAGACTGCCCTGACTGCCCAGCCGATGGGCCAACTGGGCCCTTTTTGCGGCTGGCCAGCACATGCCACGAGAGTGGCGCATGCGCTCCGCTGATTGAACCTCTGGCCCCTCGCGATTTAGGACCACAGCAATCTCGTCCACAACGCGCGGCGTCAAGCTGCCGTGTCGGTACTGGTCAACTCTGCAGAGGCCATTGCCAAGGGCGAAGCGCTTCTAAAATCTCTACACGCATCCGCTCTTCAGCTAAGGACATGCGCGGCGTCTTCGCAGCAGCTTCCATTTCGAATTATAACGGCTTATCAGGTTATATCCCCGCTCAATATTTTGGCAGCGAAATGCAGGGAATAGCAAGCAGTGCACAACTTTGCTTCATTCAGTGCCCTATCACATCTACACATGCTACATTACAGCGGCTAAGAACGAACAAGGACGAGTTGCACTGCTAATAGTGTGTACATAACTGTTTCTCTATCCTTGTCCGTTCCCGTGGGGTGTTCGTCGCATTCTCCTTGCTTGCGGTACACATGGATACACATAAGGTTATCATAGGCCGTACAACCTATTTTCCTCACCGACCGCGCTTCACGTTCGTCTAACGTTTTTTACAGGAATACAGAACCACATATTCATATACTGCTTACCTGCTGCGCATTACACTTTCAGTACTTTTGTCGTCGAGCGTAAGCGCCGATCGACAGCACTAACATGATTACGTACCACGCTGAGAAGATACCTTTCGTCAATTGTCATGCTGAACGTTTCTTGCAAGCTGATCACTGCAGGCCCGTAGTCATCACTGCTTTCAATCAGACTTCTTTCGGCTGCTAACGACACCCGCACATTTACCCTATTTTAAACAACCTGTGAGAAGTAACAAATAGCTGTGGAATCAGCTGTTTCTTTGCAAGCCGACAAGTTAGCCATGTGCGCATAAACACACGTAAAGATCGGACACTTCCATAGGGCCCTGCGGCCGAGCTACTGAACTGCCGCCAGCGCCCCGAGCGGTGGTCAGATCGCTAATTACGTTTTCGAGATTTTAGGCGCGTGATTCTGCACTGTTTTTGGTTTTGGTTTCGATACCAATGCTTTCGATTCTAATGTACCTTTGGCTGTTGAAATAACGATGTCATGCATACAGATATAATAAAGTTGCGGATCGCAGCATGTTTACTGGAAATACCGCCAAGTTTCTGGAACAACCGAAGTGCAGCTTACTTTGCTCATGAAGGGTGCAACAATACGATCGAAGCCGTTCTTATTGTACTTTTCTTGATGCCATTTAGCCGAATTTTTCTCTTGGACACAAAGGAGGCATGGCCGGGTTCCAAGCAAAACGTTTGTCTTGCTTTTATTTTGGAATTGCACTAAAAGAATACTGGATTACACACTTTATAAAATGCGAAAAAACCTAAAAAGCAACAAGAAAGAAGCCATGATAAACACGCTGGACAGTGTCAAAGAGCTAAGAAAAATAACGCATACCAGCTGCATGTTTCTTCTCAAAACATCACTCGTGTGAGCAACATAAAAGGAGCTGTGAACGGCTGGACACAAGTAAGGAGGGCAAAATGCAGGTACAGCCCACGCGCAGTTTCTATACTTCAGCCTTAAGCAATATGTGCTGTTCAAATATTTAAACACAACTGACTGAATGCATAATAGCATCGAATATGCTTATACTCCTGATCGCGATCAAAACTGCCTTCTGTCCGTATGAGAAAGGCATTACAGAGAGCCCACTGTACGCGGCCAATAGCAGTAGATGTCCTGCAAAATGCAGGCCACGAACAGGCAGCAGTGCTTTTCAGACCACAACGAGAATGTTTTAACCATGACAAGAAACTCTGCAAGTAAAAATGTCGCTTACAAACCGGCAAAAGCGCAAACATTGTGTAAATACAGCGAAGTAAACATCATTCATAAGGCGATCGCAATTGCGCAATACAGTAGAGTTTTAGGACTGCGTAGTGCGTGTTACGCAAGTATAACCTGCTTTCCCTGCGGAACGCAAGGGCTTGCGTTGTTTAAGTGCCTCAGAGAGAGTTCAAGTTGTACGGAAGCCAACTCGCACGCGAGATTTCGAAAAGTAATGCTGCGCCATCTATGTGCTTAATCAAAACCCTTCCATTTTACTTTTCCAAGTACGTACAAATTCAGACCAGGTCAAGTCAATCCAAAATTGAGACGGTTTTGGTTTTGTTTCTAGCTCACTTTCGCTTTATCGCATCGTCTGCATCATCGCAGTGTTCGTATCAGAGTTTCTTTTCCTATCATAGTGTTGGCGATTGTGAATGAATCGGATAGACTGTTGCTGCTGCTGCATTCAGCTTGAAAAAAGTATATGATTGAAGTGAACTCAGCGAATGAATAGGATCGTCTGCTGCTGCGTTCAGCTTGAAAAAAGTTTATCAGTTTGAAGTGAACTCTGTGAATGAATAGGATCGTCTGCTGCTGCGGCGCCCAGGAAAATGTGTCCCGCAGCAATGCGATATGCGTTAGCTGCTGTCCGGACGTTGAACATTTCGTCATGGCCCGCTCTAGTATTCTCTGGAATCCGTACTGTTTGCTCTATTTAGACTGAACAGATATCGAGGCGCTTGCCATGCGGCCCCGTCGACGCGAACCACGAAGCCGAGTGTATGCATCAAGAAACGGCACGCTGAACATCGACAGCATTGCTGAATTCACTTTCCCTCGGCAGTTCCGCTTTGAGAAAACAGATTTTCCTTTGCTCCTTAAGGCGGTTAGTGTATTAGACCAACTCACGAGCGCGCAGGGAGTGTGCGTTTCGGAGCACGAAGCACTGTGCATGTGCTTACGCAGATTGGCGTACCCTAACAGGCTGTGGGACCTACAGCAGTACTTTGGTCGCCACTACAGCGTGATTTCGAGTATCACTCTAGATGATGATCCACATCGAGTGCAACTTCGGCCACCTACTGGACGACCTCACAAGACACGAATGGATGTCACTTGTCAACTTAGAGAAGATGAGCAAGGTTGTATTGTACTAAAGATGCATGACGTTTGAAGTGAAACTAAAATTTGATGTTTCTGTATGGTTTAATTAATGAGTTGTACTTCTAGAAGTCCCCTTCATAAGTATATGTTGTTCACTAATATACAATTTTTGTCTATAACTCTATTTGTAATCTTCCCCAGCTTGTAACTTCTGCTACTTCCATTTAAGGATGATGCTTTTTTCATTGAAGGATGATTTTGAAACCCTTTCTATTTTACAAAACTATTTCTCAGTGCTTATGTCAGGTAGCCTGGTACTGTTCTGAGGATTTTGTGGCCTGTGGAAAATTTTGTATATTATTATGTAACAACTGATATTCTCCATCACTTTCTATTGAGTTCTCTCTATTTCCTGCCAAGTGCCTAATTTATACCGTACGGAGGAGTGCCGTATCCAAGCATTGCTCTTTTTGGCTACTTTGCTAATATGCATGTATATGCATCTAAAAAACGTTGCATTGTTTTTGCCCGTATGCACTTTTGTGTTTATGATTCTGACTATAGATATGATTCATTTCAGGCTGTTTATCACAAAGGATCACCACTCTCACACTGTTTTGCCTTCATTGATGGGACAGGCCGACCAATTTGTAGGCAACCAAACAACTAGCGCATATACTTCTCAGGCCACAAAGGCAGCATGCTTTAAAATATCAAGCTGTGCTGTGCCCTAATGGTTTAATATTCGAGCTGGATGGGCCATATCCAGGGAGCATGCAGGACTCTGGTGAGTTTCACTACCACACTAGTTTGATTATTAGTGTTAGCTCATTTTTGCACATGATTCTTCAACACAGTTTTAAGAAATGCAGCCTGCAATATGGCTGTTTAGTGCAGGCCTATATATCTTAAAATCATTACAAATTACATAATTCTACATATTTGTCGACAACAAAGATCAAGAAACGAACTTAAATTTTTTGACTATGGGCTGGCATGTGTACTCGAAGCATTACTACGCATGAATGCTAGGGGTTATAGCTTATATTTACACCGATTTCTGGCAGAAAAGAACTGTAGATACTGTAAATGCACTAGTTGCCCACAGTTTTCTTCAACGGCACTCAAGGACTTGATTTGATAAACATCCTATTTCAGGTATACTGAGTGAGAGCAAGCTGTATGACAAGCTTGAGAAGCTAGTGCAAGGGCAGCAGTATGTGATTTTTGGGGACCCTGCCTACCCTTTACGGCCATGGAGCCGTATGGAGGTGCATCTCTGACAAGGCCGGAAGAAATGTTCAACGATGCCATGAGCGCTGTGAGGCAATCTTTGGAGTGGGGTTTCGGCAGTGTGCTCACATCATTTGCTTTCTTGGACTTCAAGAAAAATCACAAGATAGAGCTGCAAGCAGCCACTCCGTTGTACAGGGAAGCTGTACTTGCTTACCAACTAACTGCCAAGCATGCATGTAGGGCAACCAGGTGTCAACATATTTCAATTTGGAGCCACCGCGCCTCTTTGATTACTTGAAACGGTAATGCAAAATTAGGAACAAAGCATGTTAGTATCTCTATGTTTTATTTATATATAGTACAAACCTACTGGAATAAGCTGCAGCCTGCCATGAAAAATTGGAGGCAACTGGAGTCAGGGTGCCGCAAGACGTTTTGTTTTCTCGTATAGTTAGCTAATGTTTTTTTCAGTGACTGCAAAGCGGCAAAGAATGCTTTATAAGTTTGCGCAGCAAGTTGGCTTTGCTCATGCCGTTCTTCTTGCTCTTCAGCTTTTATTTCAATCTTAATTTTCCGCAGTTGAAATTCCCTTTCAATCTTTCCTTCTTCAGCTCTAGATTTTTTCTCAAAACACTTATGTTTCAATTCGGCACACATTGTTTCGTGCGCCAGCCGTCTATGCTCAAGTTCTAGGTCTTTGCTGTGAATGTCTTCCTTATGACGCCATCTTTTTTCTGCAAAAGTTATAAATTGCATATATTGCTCTTATAAACTCGTACCGCTCTACCGTTTCGAGAGATCAAGCTTGCCAATTAAAGAAACAGCACACAAACCTTCCTCATTATGTTCACATTCTCATTCACTTATATCAATTATTGCTCCGTTGAATTACGCTGAAGGAGGAATCAACATTTATTAGGCCCGAAATAATTCGGTGGTGCATGCTTGCACCAGACGGGGTGGTTCCCTAGTTGCGGGATCTATATGTTCCGAACAGCTCCTGGCCACTGTCCGTCAGTGCGAGCTGGAAGGATAGGGCGGGGCTGGATAACAAGGTCTTCTCATACGCTGAAATTTCATTAAGGCAGAATACTCTGGAACTGCATTGTGGTGGCAGCCATGTGTGTCGAGAATAGGGCTCCAGGTCGCAACGTTCCCGCAATGAACGAGTGTTAAAGGGCTTTCGTGTTGCATACTGCACATGGTTCGTGACTTGAATCCACTGCGACGGATCACTAAAAGGATTGCAAGTGTCCACCTCTCGAAGCAAATCTAAATCGTCTGAAATCAAAAAACGCGCGCGCGGCGCGTTTGCAGCTCGCGCGGCGGCCATATCGACAGCAACACGCGGACGATTTGAAGTACGCACGCAGAAGTCGAGAGTCCTGCGTACGTCTGCCACGAATACGCAGAACGCAGGGTTCGCGCTGCGTATGACGCATGCGCAGTTAGGAGCACGCAGGCCACCTGCGTATGCAAGGATTTTGCGTATGCTCACGTACGCAGTACTAAAACTCTCTAGTGTTCTTGTAGTGCCAAATAAAAGTTTGTGTTACGATACATGTGAATCGCCGATAAAGAGAGAGAAAGAGAGAGAAGGCAGAGAGGCAAACCAGGAAAGCTTCCGGTTTGCTACCCTGCACTGGGGAAGGGGAATGAAGAGTTTAAAGCAGAAAGATAGAAAATGATAGGAAAGGTAAGGTGGCGAGGAGCACAGTCACAGTTTCTCAATCAGGTTTGTGTCTCTCATAAAACACATAAGTGCTTTGAAGGCTTTGCCGTTAGACGCCTTCTGTGGCCATGGGCCGAGGATTTTCTCATCTGAGAAAGGACGGCTGTCAAGATGGTCCAGAGCCGAACGCAGCGCATATAGTTCGCTTGAAAAAGCAGGGCACTCGCTAAGGAGATGCTGTGTGGTCTCTTCGCAGCCGCATCTTTCACAGTTAGGTCTATCCGCCATTCTCATCACATAAGCGTATTTTTTGGTGAATGCAACACCGAGCCACATACGGCACATCAGTGTTGCTTCGCGCCGCCCTTTGTTAGGGGGAACACGAAGGCGCAGCCCAGGGTCTAGTTCCCCGAGGCGTCGATTGGAAAATTCTCCTTTGTTCCAGGCTGAAAGCGTTAGCTCCGCCGCTAAGGAACGAAGTCGACAAGCTCCGTCAAATCTAGATATAGGAATTTTCACTGTAGTTCCGTCGTTGTGTGCAGAACGGGCAACTTGGTCTGCCTGGTGGTTTCCCTCAATACTGCAATGTCCAGGTAGCCACTGGAAAATTATATCATGACCTTTTGATGTAGCGTCGTGGTATAGCACGCGGATCTCTGCAGTTAGTTGTTCATGTGATCCACGACGTAGCGCAGCTTGAACGCCTTGAAGCGCTGCTTTCGAGTCCTTAAAAATGGACCAGACACCTGGAAGTTCCTGGCCGATGTATTCAATAGCTGCACGTAAGGCAGCCAGTTCCACACCAGTTGAAGACGTGGGGTACGCCGTCTTGATCCTCAGCACGATGGACCTCGACGGTATCACTACGGACCCTGCGGAGCTTGTTGAAACAACTGACCCATCGGTGTAGACGTGTTCACGATTATTGTGCATAGAAGACAGGTGACCCAACGTCAGTTGCTTCAAGGCAGGCAATGGTACACCCGTTTTCTTTTTTTTACTCCCGGAATACATAGGTAAATTTTCGGTTCATGTAGGCTCCATATGGGTAAACTCGGTCCTGAAGCTTTAGTGAACTGTGAAGGTAGGTGCGATGAGCTGCTATGGTTTTGGCAAATGCAGTAGTCTAATTGTTGGGATAGTTGCCAGGTGGTGACGGGAAACCCGGGTGAGGTGTCGTATATGTATGTAGCTATGGGATGCTCGCGGGAGAGAAGAACCGTTGCTGCCGTTGAGGTGCATTTTGGCAGTCCAAGGCAGATGCGGAGAGCTTGAGCTTGCACGCCAAAGCGTGCAAGCTCAAGCTCTCTCACAGCGCCAGTTCTGCTTACCAAAAGTGGCCCACTTGGCACTCTCATCGCAGCGGGAGGCCTCAACCCAGAAGGCCCCCCGTACACCCTTTGAAAGTTTGAGAGTAGGTTGAGGACGTTTCGACCCCAATGCCTCTAATCATTCGCTTTACCAGGTGTGACTGCTCTCCCATCGAGCGCCAGCTATCCTGAGGGAAACTTCGGAGGGAACCAGCTACTAGATGGTTCGATTGGTCTTTCGCCCCTGTACCCGGATCGGACGATCTATTTGCACGTCAGAATCGCTTCGGACCTCCACCAGAGTTTCCTCTGGCCTCGTCTTCCTAATATTATTGAATATTGGAAAGCTGTACCGCATGTAACCCAGGAAAAGTGAACGGTATAGTTGCAGCATAGAGTGCACTGACGCGCCCCAGGACTTGCCTCCTAGAAAGGAGAGAACATGGGCAATCGCCGTCAGTCTTTTCTTCATACCACTGATATGTGGACTCCACGAGAGGTTCCTATCAATGACGATTCCAAGGAAGCGATGACTATTTTCATAAGGAATAGCTTTGCCATTTATGTTTACTGCGTATTGTGACATTGATTTTCGTGTGAAGGCCAGCACAGAACACTTCTCTGTTGAGATAGTAAGACCTTGTACACGAAGATATGCCGTCACAATCGATGCCCCTTTTTGTAGTCTTGCACGAACTTGGGGTCGAGTCACGCTTGAGGCCCAAATGCAAATATCATCCGCATATATGGAGATCTGAGCTGACTGAGGCAGCAGGTGGACTAGGCCGATGAGCACAAGATTGAATAGAGTGGGGCTCAGTACCCCACCCTGCGGAACTCCGCGAGAGGTTCTATGTGAGGATGCTCGTCCGTCCTCTGTCTGGATGAACAGTGACCTGTCTGACAAATAACTGCGTATCCAGCTGTAAGTTCGTCCTCCGATATCAGCAGTTTCCAGTGCATCTGGGATGGCTTCATGCGTTACATTGTCGTAGGCACCTTTAATGTCTAAAAACAATGCCGCAGTCAATCTTTTCAGATTCTTTTGGACATTGACTGACGTAACCAGGTCTACGACATTATCTATAAAGGAGCGGCCGCGTCGAAACCCAGACATGAAATCTGGAATCGCCGATAAATTCTATGTTTTAAACTGTAGGTGCTAAGGGTTACTTAAGAGAATTACGCAATGGAAGGAAGCCTATGTTCCTCAGAAGAACACAAGCCAAAAACAAACAGTAATTACACACTATGCACTAAAAGGGCGTCAAGGCTCATTCTTTATGTTACACGCGGAACATACGCTCACGCAGAGCAACGAATGACTTGCGCAAAGAATTATTTGCTCAAGAAGCACCAAAATAATTATGCAGGCCAAGGGAAACATGTTAATGGCAAAACGAGCCGACGCATTGAAGAGCGCGGTGAGGTGGGCGTACCCGGCGGCACGGGAGCGGCGTAGCATCAATGTTCATATGAAAAAGGGAAGCTTAGATGCAATCCGGTGTACACATGATAAGATGTCTACCTTTGAGATGAAGTGGAAGCCAACATCACTAAGCCGCCTCGCGGGTGGTCAGACTCGCTCGGCCGCGAAACTGCTGCAGTGTCCGCTCTTTACGTATCTTTCTCTATGATGTGCACGCTTTGACGGCGCCAGCGTGCCCTCGCGGCCACTTAAGTTACTGAAGGGAAGATGTAATTGCTCGAGGTGGTGTTATTGAATTTTAAGAATTTACTGTAAAGATAAACCTTTGTAATTTCATTTATTGAGTATTTATTGGGCCGTTTCACAGAACATTAGGAGACGGTCCTTTCTCGAGCTCGGCCGCGGTTGCGGTAATGATATAGTAACAGCGTTGGCCACAGAGCGGGCGCTTCAGGGGCGGAGCCATGCTACAAGTCTCACGTAATTGGACGGTTTCGTCACATCATAGCCCCGTCAATTTTGCGTAACGCTCACAAACTTGTGAGTGAAATTGTGAGCGGTACATAATTCAGGCCCTGCTCGCACAAACGCCCTGCGGTGGAGGAGATACACACAGATGTATAGATACACACCGCTCTAAAGGAACGCAACCGCTTGCACTTTTTCAAGCGACCCTTTGTGATGCCGGTGTTACATTTTTCGCTTTATAAAGGCTTGAGGATGCTCTCAGCGCTGCATCACCAGATATGTTGTTATCATGTGCAGGCAATGCAAGACTCCAAGTTGCTGAAAAGGCTGTGCTCGCTAGTTTCTTCAAATTTACTTAGTTTCCAGAGAATATGAGGTTCCGATCAAAATTTTTAGATATAAGCTATCGTAACTCCACACCCCCGTTCTCAAATAATACTTGTTTGCCTGTGAAACTGCCTGAAGATTCCGCTGCGGTAATGACGGCCACCGCATTGCTTATATATGTGATCGCCTTCCGGGAGTATTGACGCGTTATTAAATCTTGGGTGTATTTTGTAATCATTGGCTTAAGTCCATAAGCGTTGAATAATGACCCTTGGAGCTAAGAATAATTCAATAAATATATTATTATACTCCATCCGTTTGCTTTATTTAAAATAACTTCGAATCCTTCTTGATAGCATAGATTATGATGCGAACTGCTCATCTTATTGGCAAGTGACTGATAATGCGAGAGCCAGGCGATAATGTTTTTATAGCACAATATTACTCTGACAAAGACGTAGACACCTGACGTGCACAGTGCTGCGTTTTATGTGTGCATTTAGTTATAGTTTGTAAACTACGTTTATAAACTGACGGGTACATCAAGCTATACGTAGGATGGGTTTCGATATTAAAAGAAACTTCAGTTGACGGAATGACGCGTCGCAGTCTGGTGTCCAGTTAAAAGTAGAGTTTTTGTGGAGAAGGCACGTCAATGGGTAAGCAACGTCAGCAAAGCGATGTATAAAACGTCTAAAATACGAGCACAACCCTAGAAAACTGCGCAACTCCTTCACTGTCTGCGGGGGTTTAAAAGACTCAACAGCGGCAGTTTTCTGGGGATCCGGCATTACACCATCACCATTGACAAGGTGTCCTAGTACCAGCGCTTGGCGCTCTCCAAAGCGGCACTTTTTGGAGTTCAGAATTAGGGCGGCGTTGTGCAGACAATTCAAGACACGTACTAGACGGTCATTGTGTTCTTGGAAGTATTTCCCAAATATGACGACATCGTCCAGATAGCAAAGACAAATGTCCCATTTTAAGCCGCGCAAAACTGTGTCCATAAAGCGTTCAAATGTGGCTGGCGCATTACACAGCCCGAATGGCATAACATTAAACTCATAAAGGCCATCTGGCGTTACGAAGGCTGTTTTTTTCTTATCCGCAGGGTCCATTGGAATTTGCCAGTAGCCAGATCTGAGATCAAGACAAGAAAAATAGGACGCACCAGAGAGGCAGTCGAGGGCATCGTCTATGCGAGGAAGAGGATAGACGTCCTTTTTCGTAACAGAATTTAGACGCCGATAATCGACGCAGAATGGCCACGAACCGTCTTTCTTGCGTACAAGAATAACAGGAGCAGCCCAGGGGCTAGATGACTCGTGTATCACCTTCTTCCGTAGCATGTCCTCCACTTGCTCATGAATGACTTTGCGCTCAGATGGGGACACGCGATATGGCTTTTGACGAATGGGACGAGCCGAACCAGTGTCGATGCTATGATGGGTCCGATGTGCAGGGCGAGAGGTTGGTCCATCTGTTTGAGAAAAGTCAAACATAGGCGAAAAAGGTAGAAGAATATCCACAAGAGTACGACGTTGAAGTGAGCTGAGATCGGCGCTGATCATGCGGATGATCGAAGTTTCATCAGCAGGCAGAGGTACGGTGGCACTCGTAGAATCTGTGACCAAAGCAACGACGTGGGGCGCATCGGGTCCACAGGAGGCAAGCTTCAATCCCGTTGGTAAAACTGCGGGCTCGGACGATGGAATGATGGTCCATAACGAGGCACTACCGTGATGCACGGAGATCATACAGTGAGGGATAATTACATTTTTCTTCAGCATGCTGAGTGAACTGGGTGCACCACGGCCTGGAATGAAACCTTCACACGATGTGGAACGGATACGGGGACGAACATGGCAGACAAGGGTGGAACTACGGTGTCTTCGGTAATACTAAAAACTGTTTCTTCATCCCGGCCACTTTCAAAAAGTGTCGGCAGATGCGAGCCATTAAAATGAACCTCTTGACTTCGGCAGTCCACGGTAGCGCTACAAAACTTCAAGAAGTCCATTCCTAAAATGATGTCATGCGTAGAGTGGGGTAAGACTACGAATTCGGCTTGAAAACGTGCACCACCCACAGACACTTGCGCACTTCTGCCCTCGTTGTGGACTGGAGACATGCTCTTTGGGAGCTGGGACACATATACTCTTGCCCGGTACGGAACAGGAATGTTAGTCGTTGACTGTATAGCTTGTACGTCCGAAGGATAGCCAACGCGCCCGAGAATGAGCCGGCTAGTCTCAGTTGACAGAAGGCGTTCCCTTTGGGACAGGAGGACAGCCTCTTGAATTTCTTCAAATGTGCTATGCAGTCCAAGAGCTTCCAATTTGGCGTTGGAGGTGTATGGTGGGAGGCCTAACGCGTTCCTGTAAGCTGCACGTATCATTGCGTTTACTTTGTTGAGATCTATTCGGAGCAGGGTGAGGTAAGGTAGTCCATAGGAGAGGCGACTGATGACCAGTGCCTGCACCAGACGTATAGTGTCTTCTTCCCGCGTGCCTTTTCTGTTTCTGACCACCCGGCGGATCATTTTAGAGATCTGCTGTGTTGTATTCTTGAGGAGGTGGCGCACGTGGCCTTCTTTTATATCGCTTTGGAGCCAGAGACCCAGGATTCTTATGAGTGGCACTTCCCGGATTGGGACCCCATGCAGGAGGATGCTAAGATTGTCTGGTGATGTATAGTGGTACCCACGTATGCGGATGACTTCAGATTTATCTGGGGAGCATTGGAGCCCGCATCGAAAGGCCTCTCTTTCCACGCAGGTTGCGGCTGCTTGAAGTGTTTCTTGTTTCTGGCCTAGAGAGCCGGTGGTTGTCCAGATCGTAATGTCATCAGCATACAGGGTGTATCCAATGTTCGGAACCTGTTGCAGAGCCCTTGCGATTCTAATCATGGCGATAGTGAAGAGGAGCGGGGAGATGACCGATCCGATCTCATGTCACCCATTCCTATCGTTGCCGTTCTGTTGGACCAAAACTTCTTGACGTATCGGATGGTGCGTTCGCTGCAGTTTAGGATATTGAGCTCGGATAGGATTGCCTCGTGAGACACGTTATCAAACGAGCCCTTTAGATCTAGCGCCATAATGAGGTACT